>NW_026844042.1:11207215-11249715 GCF_029531705.1 Pantherophis guttatus | reverse complement strand
TCTGGCAGAAGAGAAAGAATGGAAAAATGAGATCAAAGCCAAATTACTAAAATATTCAGAGATTTGGAGATCAAAACAATACCTAGAAAATAGGTGTCAATGTTTCCTGAGAAGACTTGACTTTATAATAGACCACATTTCCTTTAATCTTCAGAACAGAAGAATTCACGGGACACGTTGTTGCTGCTGTGTTGTTGTTTTTATTGTTATTACTATTTTCTCTCCTTGTTATTCATATATATATATTGCCCCTTTATCTGCACATACGTAAACCAAGTATGTTTTTCCACTTCAGTCCCTTAATTAAAATGCTCAAGATTTAACTCCACTTCTTCCCTTTCTGATGTTTGATTTGTCATCATTTGCCATTCTGGATTTCATTTTATGTGCCCAGAGATTAAATCAAGCCTTGGATTTGAAAAACAGGACAATATTGAATCTCTAAAGCCCTATCAAAAAAATAGCTGTCTTTTTAAGTGAGCAAAATTTTCCATTTTCTCTTCAACGTATTAATATTAAGATACAATCATGGGGGCGGGGAGGGGTTTGGGGGTGAGGGAGAGCAGAGCTTTAGAATGTATCTCTGTGGTGGGAAGCAACAAAAGAAAAGTTAAAAGCAGTAATTTAGGAAACTTAAATGTGACACTGTATGATAGATGCGAGTTCGCAAACCAGGGAAATGAGAAACATTAAAATCATATATTAGAATAGATCAAAGTCCACATAACCAGTTTATGTCAGCAAGTTTCTTTTGATATGTCAGCCCCCGAAGAGTGAGAACTCAAGTAGACTTTGAAGATGCATTTTCAAATGGGTACACTTATGTTTGAGAGCAAAATTAGGCCAGTGAAAAACAAAAGCAAAGAAGGTTTTATTCCTCTCAGTTTTTTTTTTAAATGATTTTTTTGGGTTCCTATGTTCATCAAAAGGGACACGGTGGCTCAGTGGCTAAGACACTGAGCTTGTCGATCAAAAGGTCGGCAGTTCAGTGGTTCGAATACCTAGTGCCATGTAATGGGGTGAGCTCCCATTACTTGTCCCAGCTTCTGCCAACCTAGCAGTTCGAAAGCAGGTAAAAAATGCAAGTAGAAAAATAGGGATCACCTTTGGTGGGAAGGTAACAGTGTTCTGTGTGCCTTTGGCATTGAGTCATGCTGGTCACATGACCACGGAGACGTCTTCGGACAGCGCCGGCTCTTCGGCTTTGAAACAGAGATTAGCACCACCCCCTAGAGTCGAGAACGACTAGCACATATGTGTAAGGGGAACCTTTACCTATGTTCATCACTGAGCTACACATCATTCCCAGCTGTGTCTTTCTGGAGATGGTAACATTATGAGAAAATTCAGAAACATTGATGTACAACATAAGTTGCTGTTACACATTGATTTAATAGGATACATCAGGTTTAGAGAGTGTAAGGTGGACTGTATTTTATTAATGTGATCTTCTCTTCTGCAGGGTGTCAAAGAAAACATATACTTCAAATCATATATCCTGTGAACGCAAGCTAAAATGCATCAGATTGAAATTATCCTTGCAGAAAACATCCACATCTACAGCGTAGCTGAAAGAAAGACCCTCCCCAAACAAACAGATTGGTGACCTGGAACCATTCCCTCCCTTCCTCCTCATGCTTAAAACATAGAATCAGAGGGCTGGAAGCAGTGGTGAAATCTAAAATTTGTTACTACCGGTTCTGTGGGCGTGGCTTGGTAGGGAGGGTAATGTGACTAGGTGGGCATGGCCATTTTTTTTTTTTTACTTTTAAAACCATTTTTTTACATGTAAAAAAATGCTTTCAAAAGGCTCTGACGATCCCAGCTGAGTTGCCTAATCGGCAGAAGGCAACTCAGCTGGGATCGTCAGAGGCATTTAAAAGAAAAAAAGGGTTTTTTTCTTTTAAAAGCCTCTGATGATCCCAGCTGAGCCGCGTGATCATCAGAGGCCTTTTTTTTTTACTTTTAAAAGCATTTTTTGGCTGAAGAGGTTGTAGAAAAAATGCTTTTAAAAGTAAAAAAAAAAAAAGCCTCTGATGATTGTGCTGCTCAGCTGGGCATGGAGAGGGGAGGGGCAGGGATTTTTGCTACGGTTCTCCAAACCACCTGCCTCCATCACTACCAGATTGGGCGATCTGGTCTGTATCAGGAGCATTTCTCCCCTGGCTGGAAGGAACCTGGAAGGGACCTTTAGTCCAATCCCCATCTCAGTCAAACGGTTGTCCAATCTTTTCTTTTTAAAAACTCCAGCGATGGAGAACTGGAGCAGTAAAATATTCCATTGATTAATTATTGTCACTCTCAGGAAATTTCTCCTTAGTTCCTGGCTGGATCTCTCTTTGATAAGTTTTCATCCATTGCTTCTTGTCCTACTCACAGGTCCTTTGGAGGACAGACCAACCTCCTCTCCTCTGTGACAGTCCCTCAAGCAATGGAAGATTATCAGCGCTCTTCCCAGCTGCGGAGAGACGCGGAGGAAAAACTTTCTTCATTTACTCCACCAGCTCACTCCCCCCCCCCCCCGACCACCCGGCCATTCCCCCCCCCCCCCCGTTACAATGGCAGCCAAGCAAGCAAGCAATAAAAAGGCGAAGGCTGACACACAGGACTATCACGTCATCTCTAATCCTTATCTTTGATAAGGCTAGGCATACCTAGCTCCCTCAACTGTCCATCATGCGATTTAGTCTCCAGGCCGTGCTCAACAAAGAATGTTCTTTCTGTGCCAACTCAGAAAACTCAAACTGCCCAAGGAGCTGCTGATCCAGTTCTACAGAGGAATTATTAGACCCGAGGTGGCGCAGTGGTTAGAGTGCAGTACTGCAGACTACTTCAGCTGACTCCTAGCTGCAGTTCAACAGATCGAATCTCACTGGCTCAAGGTTGACTCAGCCTTCCATCCTTCTGAGGTGGGTAAAATGAGGACCCAGATTGTTGGGGGCAATATGCTAACTCTGTAAACCGCTTAGAGAGGGCTGTGAAGCACTATGAAGTGGTATATAAGTCTAAGTGCTATTGCTATTACTAAGTGCTATTATTGAGTCTGTCATTTGCACCTCTATAACTGTCTGGTTTGGCTCTGCAACCCAACAAGACAGACACAGACTTCAGAGGATCATTAGAACTGCAGAAAAAACAATGGCTACCAACCTGCCTTCCATTGAGGACCTGTATACTGCACGAGTCAAAAAGAGAGCTGTGAAAATATCTACAGACCCCTCGCATCCTGGACATAAACTGTTTCAACTCCTACCCTCAAAACAATGCTATAGAGCACTGCACACCAGAACAACTAGACACAAGAACAGTTTTTTCCCGAATGCCATCACTCTACTAAACAACTAATTCCCACAACACTGTCAAATAATTTACTAAGACTGTATTAGTATTATTCTTCTCTTCTCTTCTTCTTCTCTTCCTTACTAATATTTATCTCTTCCCACTTATTACTATAACCCTCTTTCTTGTATCTTTCAATTTATATTGTTTTTATTTGTTTCCTAGTACAATTTGATAGCTTATTAGTAACCTTGACTATCACTAAGTGTTGTATCTTTTTATTCTTGATGAATGTATTTTATTCTCCTTTATGTACAATGAGAGCATATATACCAAAGACAAATTCCTTGTGTGTCCAATCACACTTGGCCAATAAAGAATTCTATTATTCATACTTGTGAATTTTAGAATTAGAATAACAGAGATGGAAGGGACCTTGGAGGTCTTCTAATCCAACCCTCTACTTAGGCAGGAAACCCTACACCACTTCAGACAAATGGTTATCCAACCTCTTCTTAAAAACTTCCACTGTTGGAGCATTCACAACTTCTGGAGGCAAGTTGTTCCACTGATTAATTGTTTCTAACTGTCAGGAAATTTCTCCTTAGTTCTAAGTTGCTTCTCTCCTTGATTAGTTTCCACCCATTGCTTCTTGTCCTGCCCTCAGGTGCTTTGGAGAATAGCTTGACCCTCCCTTCTTGTACACTGTAAAGCACTGTAAAGCAGTATATAAGTCTAAGTGCAATTGCTATTTTCCTTTCTTGGGTGGAGTGGGGATTGCAAAGCTGTCTTCAATGCTCAGATTCTGCTTTTTAAATTATAACAAGCTTGCAGTATTTGTTTGGTTGCAAGACCAATAATTTGAAATGTTCCAGTAGAATATTTCAAGTGGGATGGGATCTCTCTCTCTCTCTCTCTCTCTCTTTGTAGATAACAAAACAACTTCACCATTTTGTGCTCATTAATAGAACTCGGTATGTTTAGCCTTGAGAGAAAAGGTCTGAAGACTAATACAGAATGTGTTTTTTTCAAGGAGCTGAAAAAGTGTCACACCGAAGACCACAACATCAATTGTCTTGGAGCACCAGGGCACAGGGAAGAATGATTTGTAAGTTATAGGAGGGCAGATTCTGGCTGAATGTTGGGGGGGGGACTTTTTAATAATAACAACAGCTTGACAGTGGAACCAATTTCTTAGGGGAGTGATGAACACACTTTCACAGTCTGTGTGTGCAAGCTGGGGCTGTCAGGGATGCTTAAATTTGGGTTCCTGCACTGCTCAGAGATTCTTTCCAAGACTGCTGGCTGCATGATCTGTAAATGCCAAAATCTGACCACATCAGATCCCCAGAAAAGTATTGGGTCTAAGTCAACCATGGAAAATACAGTTGGACTATCAAAATTGAGAATAGATAGAATTGAAAGTTCTATTATATCTAATAGATCTAACAAGAAAGGGAGGGAGGGATCGATTTGTTTTTGACAAGGAAGGAAGGAAGGAAGGAAGGAAGGAAGGGAGGGAGGGAGGGAGGGAGGGAAGGAGGAAGGAAGGAAGGAAGGAAGATGAAAGTTAAGAAACATATGTAGATGATGTTGACTTTGTTTTCAGCTGATAATTACTTTCTTATTGACCCTCCTCTCTCTTAAGTATTTTACCTTTCACCCCTTCGTTTTGTCCTTAAATTCTTACTCTTGAAACGCATAAATCATCAATTCATTTCTTTCTCTTTCAGCAAAACATCCATACAGGGTTCCATGCTTTTCTCACATTTTATCAGTGGAAGTCATGAAAGGAAACAGAATAATTTCAAAAGAAATCCAGTTGTTTATTAGAAGCTCCATGTCGCCAGCTCTAACTTTATGTAATTTACAGCCCTAATCATGACCCTGTTTCCCCCCTCCCCCCCAGGGTGTGTCATCAATCACTTTCGCAAACTCTCCTCCAGCCACTGTCGGTAACCCTGGGAGACAGCCTTGAGAAAGATGTGCCTGGAATGTGCTCCTGTCTGTGGCTGCCGTGTTGCTTCATCGGTTTCCCATCCCCCCTTGCCTACTCGTGATCAAGCCATGGATGCTTTGCGAGTTGACACCTAGTTTTCTAATGTTAGCTTTCTCTCCACTCACCAAGCCTAGTGTTCCTACTGAATTTGGAAGTCTCTAACTTGGAGATTCCTTTGAAGTTCTTTCTCAGATGCTTGATTGGGCTCCAGAGACCTTTTGCTTTCTCTCTTGTCAAATTAGACTTGCAAATGTTACCGTGATCTTGTATAGCTGGAACTGAAAGAGCCAAAATTAACATCAAACCATAAAACTTTTAATACTGAGCAAATGCTTCTCGCTCTCTCGCTCTCTCGCCCTGCTTTTCCCTCCTTTTTTAATTCCAGTCATAATCATCTTTCATAGTTCAACAAAAGTCAAACAAAGTACAAACCTAAATATCTCTGCTTTAAAACACGAAGGCATTATCACAAATCATGCTTGGATTAAATCAAACTATCCTAGTACGAACTCTGCAAAAATCATACCGCCCGAGTTGATTCGAACAGCTCCTGAAGAACGCACTTATTTTCCTCAAGGTTTTTGGTTCGCCTTGAAAATATTTTTCTCTCCCTGAAGCGTTTTTTTTTCCCCCAGTTCAGTTCTGATTTTTCTTCAGCCCAGATTGGATGTCAGTCACAGTCTTGAGAGTTTCTTCAAAGAGAAATCTACAAAAGCAACCGGAATACTTTGCAGAGTTATGATTCTGGGGAAATTCAAGGTGCCATCTATCAGTTCCAAAGTCTGCACAAATTATGAAATAATCGAAACTGTTGGAACGGCTTGCAAACCATTTCAGACTATTATCCAGGGGTGAAATGCTCCCGGTTCGGACCGGATCACCCGATCCAGTAGCGATGGCGGCGGGTGGTTCGGAGAACCAGTAGCAAAAATCCCTGCCCCCCCTCCCATGCCCAGCTGAGTCGCACAATCATCAGAGGCTTTTTTTTTTTACTTTTAAAAGCATTTTTTCTACAACCTCTTCGGCCGAAAAAATGCTTTTAAAAGTAAAAAAAAAAATGGCCACACCCACCCAGTCACATTACCCCCACCCACCAAGCCACGCCCACAGAACCGGTAGTAACAAATTTTAGATTTCACCACTGCTATTATCTTACCAAACTGCTCCGTTTCACAATAATTTAACTTAATACATAATTAAATAAGAAAGAAAGAAAGAAAGAAAGAAAGAAAGAAAGAAAGAAAGAAAGAAAGAAAGAAAGAAAGAAAGAAAGAAAGAAAGAAAGAAAGAAAGAAAGAAAGAACACAAATAATTTTTTGATTATGGACTTTGTGTCAGAGTTCCGACGGATGCCCTAATTAAATCATGAGTCTCGAGGCAAGCTTCAAAAGAAATCCAGTTATTTATTAGGAGCTTCATGTCAGCACATTCCCAAGTGAAGCCAACTCTGACCCTATGTAATTTATGCTCCAATTATGACCCCGTTTCCCCCTCCCCCAGGGTGTGTCATCAATCACATTTGCCACCGGAGCAATTTCACGGGTTGTAGCGGTCACTCCCCTTCAGCTGCTGTAGGTAACCCTGGGATACAGCCTTGAAAGAGATAAGCCTGGAATGTGCATCTGTCTTTGGCTGTTGTGACATTTCTCCGGTTTCCCATCCCCCCCCCGGCGTATGGAAACTCGAAAGCAGGCCAGGGATGCTTTGCGAGTTGACACTTTGCAAATGACTGCAAAGAAATATGATCCTTCCAAACTCCCCCCCCATCCTGTCAGAACTAATTTTTTTATTGCTCCCACCATCCTGCCAGAACTGATGAAGCTTCTTGGATGAGAAGTGAAACATCTTCAAAAAAACAAACAAAAAAACAAAAAACAATAATCCAGTTGTCTTTTGAAACCAGATTCACTTAACAACCAGGTTACTAATTTAAGAACTCCAGTGATTCAGTTAACAAATGTGGCATGAAGAGTCATAAAATGGGGCAAATTTCTCACTTAACAACATCCATTTCGGGCTCAATTGTGGTCATAAGTTGAGGACTACCTGTAATAAGTACTCCCTACACCTGCTATCGTCTGTGTGATGAGCAACCACAGCCATTGTGGTGCCTTGGGGTGGGAGGTCGATGGTCCATACAGTATTTGCTGCCGGATGATGGAGTTTTATCTTGCATTTATATTTTTATAATATTGTGCTCAATGTCAGAGCTGTTGCATCCATCTATTTTGTTTCTCCTTCTAAGCTAGTCCCCAGCTACAACTTTCTACTCCTGTTCAATCTTAACTTTTATATATATATAACCAGCTAAAAATATAATCGTTCAAAGCTCTCCATAATAATGGACTTATTTAATAAAATCAGGCATAAGTTACAGAGCAGCCATCAATTTTAAAGTATTTTTAAGGGTTTTGATCTAGAATTTGGGTGGCATTGCATTTAGACTAATAACCATAACTATGATTTATGTGTTTGTAACTGGAATAGCACTGGAGCTTTGATATCCGTCCAAAGTAAAATTTATAGTCTGCTACGGAATATATAAATAATGAACAGCCATATGTCATCTTGCATTTAAAAATTTGACTCCTTCCCCAGCCAGGATAGAAGTAAAATGAATTTTAAAAAAATTAAGTACGTTGGGGATCCTTGTATTCTTTAATGCCTTATAAAAGTGGCACAGAGGTAGAAGTGATTTAAATTATATTTTCCCTAGCAGCAAAGGGAAAAAGAACAAAGTGAGCATTTACACCTATGAAAATAATAAGCGTGCAAACTACAATGCAGTTCAAGATATACAAATGGAAGGAGCCTGTCTGGCTTCCGGTGCCGCCAGACGGTCCTCCGTGACCGCCGCCCCGTTGCCTGTAAAAGAGCTGCCTTTACACCTGAAGGGCGGCTCGAAAAACTCCATTTCCTGACGGAAATGTGAGTCAGAGCAGGCGAGGGCAGGTAGAGCCCTCTGCGAAGTCCCCAGAGGCTTTTTTTTGACTCTTGGGGACGAGCAGGTTGAGGCTCCCTATTTCCGCTCACCGTCGCTCCGGGCATCGGGAGCACTCTGCCTTTTTGCAGAGCTAGGCGCTGGAACCGGATTAACCAACGAATTTAACAGATGGATTTATTAAAAAAGATGAGACTTGGACTTGGGACCCTAAATTGCAAGTATCCTTAATGAATTTATAAGCATTTCAGAGTGAAAGAGGAAAAAACTTTAAAATGGCGACCGCTGAGGCTTGGGAAGTAGAAGAAAGCTGAAAGTGAGAGTCCTTCCGTAATAGATACAAAATAGCAGAATATATAGTGCTGGCTACAATTTGGAAGAAAATTAGTTATTTTAAGTTCCTTTCTTCTTGGAGATTTATACTTGATCTTGTTTGGGGAAAAAAAAAGAGTTTGCTGGCAAGATGGCGTTAAAATTTATAAAGCCTGATAGACAAGCGGGGGGGGTGCTCCCCCACTCACAACTGTTTGAACAAGCTTTGAGCCTACAGACTTTGCAGAATGGTTTTAACTTAAAAGAATTTCTTCAGGAGGAAATGGCAAAATATCATGAGACTGTGAACCAGAAATTTGAAAAATTAAGGCAGGAAATTAAAGAAATGATACAACTAAAGTATGATAACTTGCAACGAAAGATTGTAACAGTGACTAATGATTTTTCAGAAGTTGTTATAAAGTTGGATACAAATATTAAATTACTAGAGTCTAAAATGGAGGAAATTGATGATAAGATTTATAAGTTGGACAACAAAATACTAAGAATTGAAAAGGATTTAATAAATATTCAAGACAATAGTTTAGAAGTAAAGTCTAAAGAGGAAGCTGGTCACGAGACTTATAATGCAGAAGATATAAAGCAAGGGATTGAAAGAGAAGTTGTAATGATGCAATACAGGCTGACAGAATTTGCGATCAGAATTAGAGGTTTACAGGAAAATAACAGTGATGACCTAAGAAAAACATCTGCTCAAGTTCTGGCTGGGATCTTAAAGGTTCATCCTGAGGAGGTATCCTGTAAAATTGATAAGGCCTATAGAGTAAATTCTTGGATTGCAAAGCAAAGGCAACTGCCTAGAGATGTGATGATTTACTTTACAGATAAAGAAATAAGAAATGATATTGTGCAAAAATCCTTTAATTCTACTTTACAACTGTATGGGAGAAAAATTTGGATATATAAAGAATTGCCGCCTAAGATGTTAAGAGATAGAAAGAAATTTGGACTTCTGGTGACTGAGCTAAGAAAACAAAATATTCTATTCAGGTGGGATGTCCCAGTGGGTATAATATTGAGATATCAAGGAGTAAGATATCAGTTAAATACTGTTGAAAAAGCAGAAGAATTTTACTACAAGGTCCTTAAAAAGCAAAATCAACAAGAGATAGAAACTCAAGAAAAGCAGAAGGAGATGGCGGTAATGAAGAAACAACAAGTCACAGAGGTCTCCACAGATGAGCCGCTTTTGGATTCTCTCTCAGAGGTCTCAGCTGGACTATTTAATATAAGAGAGGCGGTACCGGATTCTAATGTAATGATTTATCAAGCCACAAACCAGCATGGAAGTCAATCAGTTGATATACAATTTACAGAACCAGAAAGATTTAAGCCACAAAAGCAAAACCAACAAGATCAAGTTATAGATCAGCATGAAAACCAAATAGTCGATACACAATCTACAGAAAGGAATTCAGGATGGAGATCCAACCCACAAAAAGTCAAGAAAAGAAGAAGTAGGTCTCACAAAAACAAAAACTTTTAAATTAAACAACAGTATAATGCCAGTTATTTATGAGAGGACTGAATATATGAAAAGATAATGGGCAAAGTATTGGTTTATTTTATCCTGAGGAGAGTGACAGATCTCTGCAGTGCTGAACTTTTGGGATGTGAAAAGGGCCTTAAATCGAATGGATTGGAAATATCTTTTTCTTTTTTTGGATTTCTTGATAAATATATTACGTTTATGCTGAGTTACATGGCAAGAGATTTACTGGATTGGGGCACGCAGAAGATCTGGTTGTTACCCTATTATGGTGGTTGGAATTAATAATCTGGATAAAAGACACCTCTATAGACATTATATGGAATATAAATATAAAGTCACTCGGGTGGTTGTTGTGGTTTTTTTTGCAACATGAAGATATTTGTTATGGATGGGGGCAGATGGTAATTGAAGATTGAAGATACTGAAAATGTTGTTGGAATTAGGATGCGATGTTACCCTAACATGGCGATGGAGTTTATCATCCAGCTGAAAGACACTACAGAATATATGGATTACAAGCTTAAAGTTTTTTTTTTAGGATTTTATTTATATAAGGGAATATTTTTCTAGTTGAGTGGGCAGAAGAATAAAGATATTAATATGGTAGTTTTGTAGGAAAGTGGGTGGAGATAGGTTAGGTTACTGATTGTTTAGTTTAAAGAAAAGGGATATTATGTCTAGATGTGAATATATGTAAAAGATTTGAGCTAAGAGATGGGGGGGAGGAAATGGGTAGCTGAACTGAATAAATGTTAAATTAGGATTTACTATATAGTCTTATAGTGGAAGGTTGTTTTGAAATGTTATATTAATATATACAAAAGATTTGACTTAAGAGATATACGTATGGGGGGTAGTAAAAGGGTAGATTATGAGCGGAAATCACTAAATTGGGAGATATAATAATATTATTATGTTAAATTAGGAGTTATTAGATAATGTTATAATAGAATGTCACTTTGAAATGTATAGCATAGTATAGTATAAGGGGGATATGATAATTTTATTAGAAAGAAAGGGTCAGCATATGGAGATGGAGTAAGTGGATGGTAAAGTATGATATAATCTGTTATGAATTTGGGTTTTATTATGAAGAAGTCACAGGGGAAGGGGAGGGTGAGGGGGGGTTAGGGAGGAGGGGGGGAAAAATCTGTATTTGAAAAACTTTTTCAATAAAAAAAAGATATACAAATGGAAGATTTGTGAGCTCACGTTCCAACCATCCACCCCTGGCCAAACTGCTTTGGGTCCCTGCTCTTGTATCTTAACTCTTCAGGTTGAAACTCTGAGACATGCCTTGCTGTAGGGAGAAAGAGAGGACACCAGTGATAATCCATCTCTCACCAGTTGCAATCCATAATTCTCAATTGCCTTTGTATTGTTGTTGGTTTACTCTTTTGTGAAATCTGAGTGGTGTGTGGCAGCCTAGAGGTGAAGATGCTTCCCTCTCACTCTGAAGGTTGGGAGTTCAATTCTAGGCAGCGACAAGTTTTTCTCTATCTCAGGGTGCAAAGACAAAAGATATCTGCTGCTAACTCCACCTAGGCATCAGGAAGGGTATCCGGCCAGTAAGCACTCAGTTCCATTCAGTTGCACCATCTCTATCCCAAATTAAGGGATTACAGCAGGGGTGAAATGCTCCCGGTTCGGACCAGATTGCCCGATCCGGTCGCGATGGTGGCGGGTGGTTCAGAGAACCGGTAGCAAAGATCCCTGCGCACACACCCCCATGCCCAGCTGAGCCGCTTTTTTTTTTTTACTTTAAAAGCATTTTTTCTACATTTTTCAGCCTCTTCAGCCGAAGAGGTTGTAGGAAAAAAAAATGCTTTTAAAAGCCTCTGACGATCCCAGCTGAGTTGCCTGATCGTCGGAGGCTTCTAAAAGCATTTTTTCCTTCAACCTCTTAAGGTTGTAGAAAAAATGCTTTTAAAAGTAAAAACAAAAAAAAAAGTTGGCCATGCCCACCCAGTCACATTAACACACACACACCCCGCCAAGCCACGCCCACAGAACTGGTACTAACAAATTTTAGATTTCACCCCTGGATTACAGGGTCATTAAAAGGGGGGGGGGAACTGCTTAGTGAAATCTCTTGTGTAGGAACATATTCTTTTTAATATTTTTATCCATCTGTGCATACCTATAGAGTTCAGTGATTAATAGGGAGTGCCATGTTTCGGGCTGAAGGCTACAGCTAGTCTTTGAATGATGTGCTCAGGGCCCTATGTTCCCAAAAAAATATATTTGACTTCATTTATATTAATTAAAAATAGGTAATGTTTACTCTTTAGTCAGGTATTTTGCCTTCTACAATTAATCAATCAATGAATTCAACAGGCTTTGGTTACTAAGAGTTTACATAGTCCTCAGGCTCAAGCATCTCTATGATTTATGATTGCGATTAAGAGCCAGTTTGGTTTAGTGGTTAAGGCACCAGGCTAGAAAATAGGAGACAGTGAGTTCTAGTCCCACTTTAAGCATGAAAGCTGCCTGGGGGGCTTTGAGCCAATCACCAGGAGATGATGCATTTACAATGGTTAGATTTGGGAGATTCCATTCTATCCCATACAACAGGGGTGAGCAACTATGTCCCTTTTATGACTTGTGGACTTCAACTCCCAGAATTCCTGAGCCAGCCATGTTAGCTCAGGAATTCTGGGAATTGAAGTCCACAAGTCATAAAAGGGACATAGTTGCCCACCTCTGCCATACAATGAAGCGGGCAAGAGATAAGCACCTCGATCCACATATTAACTGTATTGCCCAGTGGGAGGCCCATATTAAAACAACATACCTCATGTGTGGCCAGAGTTTGAAAGCAAAATTTAATACAGCACAATTTCTGACTAAAATGATCCGACTGAGATCAGCATATGTGGGCCTGATTGGAGTAGATTGCAGGGGTGATACAGAAATATGTTACGTTGCTTTACTCTATTTTACATATCTATATATCTATATCTGTTTTCTGAGGTTTTCGCGGGTATTTGTATGTAGGTCTTTGGTTATTCGGGTTTTCTCCCACGTAAAATTGGAAGTGTCTTGGTGACGTTTCGACCAAGTCTCATTCATCATCTTCAGGCTGGTGTTTTCGGCTTCGTGCTTCTAGGAGCAAATATCTATATCTATATATTGCTGATAAAGAAATGAAGGGAGACTAATATACATCTATTTCAAGCTTTTTAGCTCTCATCGGCTAACCATACCCTTACTCGGATTCGAACTTGGGCTTCCTGCATGTTAAGGCAGTTGAATTAACCTTCTGAGCAACAGGTTCTCCTCCCTTCATCAGCTTGAGCCAGGGGAAAGATTAAGTGTTTTTCTATCGAGACACCTGGTTTACCCCAACATGTGGGAGGGGGCATTTTGCTCCCTTTCGTCTTTCAGTTCCAATCCAGGAGCCCTCAAGTAATATATATATTTACATGTATAATTGACAGACTAGATTTTATTATAGATTTTAGTTGTTATTTATTATTTTATACTAGAATTTTTAATTATATATTTACTGAGCATTTTTATTTGTTCTGGTCTCTGGTCTAAGACTGTAATAAATTGATTGATTGATTGATTTACATATTTATGTATTCAATTATTGTATTTTATCCTATAACTATTGTATTTTACCCTATTCTTATTTTAAATTGTCTGTATAGGATTTTATTGGTACCCTGTTTCCCCCAAAATAAGACATCCCCTGATAATAAGCCGAATCGGGCTTTTGAGCGTGTGTGCTAAAATAAGCCTCCCCCTGAAAATAAGCCCTCCCCAAAAATATTTAAACACAGCTGGAAATCAGATAAGACAGCAAGAGGAACCCCATCTTGCTCCACACACCCCAAAATAATAAGACCTCCCTGAAAATAAGGCCAAGCGCTTATTTCAGGGTTCAAAAAAATATAAGACAGGGTCTTATTTTCAGGGAAACATGGTAACACATGTTCGAACCTTGTACATTGATATGGCCTATAGGCTAATCAATCAATCCATCAATTAATAATAATGTTGGTAACTTCTAGTCTCACCTTAGGCATGAAAACCAGCTGGGTGACTTTGGGCCAATCACTGTCAGGGTTCCAAGTAAAACCCCATCGAAAAAAAACTCCGAGGCTGGATGTTCCTCAAAGTTCCATTTTATTAGAGATGTCATATTGGCACATCTGGGAAAACCCGAATCTGAAAGCTTCCAGGTTTTTCCCACCCAGAAGAAAGTCCAACTCCCTGCCTCTATACCCACATGTCCATTGCATGGTCCAATCAAGGCACCATCCCAACTGGAGATGTCTCCCAGTTCCGGCCTTCCAGGTTCAGGGAAAGATGTCCTTGACTCTCAGAGAAAATAATGTTATTTTGACTACGTATCACCCTGGCTCCATACAATCCCCACTCCCAGTTTCCCACAATGGTAAATGTGGCAGGCCTGAAGATCCAATGAAAAAGATGGCTTCCAGGCCTGGCAGTCACTCTATCTCAACCCAACTCATTCTACAGTGTTGTTATTGTGGAGAAAATAGGAAGAGGAAGGAATATTAGGTATATTTGCTGCCTTCAGTTACTTATAAAGTAACAAAGGTGGATTTTAGGTTTATAAATAGAGAAAAGGAGTTTGTGCCTTCAAATTTCTGGGAGGCAACCTGTACTAGTTGTGAAGTTTTCTTGGCAAGGTTTTTCAGAAGTGGCTTGTCATGGCTTCCTTCTGAGGACTGAGAGACGATGACTGGTTCAAGATCCCCCAGCTGACTTTATGCCAAAGGTGGGACTCACATGCATGGCCCTAACCTTGTGTCTTAGCCACTACACCAAACTGGCTTCTATGTCCTGCAATTCCAACATTTTGACATTTTCAAAGTTAGTGCCAGCCTTTAAATCTGAGGAATGCCACCTTCCATTTGCCCGAATTGTAACTCTTTAACAGATCTTTAACAGATTAACAGAGTTAGAAGGGACCTTGTAGGTCATCTAGTCCACCCCCTCACTGCCCAAGCAGGAGACCCTACACCATTTCTGACAAATGGCAGTCTAGTCTCTTCTTGAAAGCCTCCAGGGATGAAGCTCCCACAACTTCCGAAGGCAACTTCTGTTCCATCAGTTGATTGTTCTCACTGTCAGAAAGTTTCTCCTTATTTCCAGGTTGAATCTCTCCTTGGTCAGTTTCCATCCATGATTCCTTGTCTGGCCTTCAGTTGCTTTGGAGAATAGCTTGACCCCCTCGTCTCTGTGGCAGCCCCTCAGATATTGGAAGACTGCTATCGTATCTCCCCTGGTCCTTCTCTTCACTAGGCTAGCCATGCCCAGTTCCTATAACCATTCTTCATATGTTTTAGCCTCCAGTCCCCTAATCATCTTGGTTGCTCTTCTCAGCAGCTTTTCTAAAAACTCTGAAAAGTATTTCTGTTGCTTTGGTAGATGTCACTTTGAAGACCCTCTCAGAACTATGATTGACTAACTTGATACTTTAACTATTATGCCAAACTGATTCTGATATATCTATATTGTTGTTAATTGCAAAGTCATGTCTGACCCCATGGACAACATTCCTCCAGGCCTTCCTGTCCTCCACCATTCCTAGAAGACAGTGGTGGGTTTCAAAATTTTTTACTTCCGGTTCTGTGGGCGTGGCTTGGTGGGCATGGCAGGGGAAGGTTACTGCAAAATCCCCATTTCCTCCCAATCAGCTGGGACTCGGGAGGCAGAAAATAGATGAGGACGGGGCCAGTCAGAGGTGGTATTTACCGGTTCTCTGAACTACTGAAAATTTCTGCTACCAGTTCTCCAGAACCTGTCAGAACCTGCTGAAACCTACCTCTGCCCGGAGACCATTTAAGCTCACACCAACTGCTTCAGTGACTCCATCCAGCCACCTCATTCTCTGCTGTCCCCTTCTTCTTTTGCCCTCAATCGTTCCCAGCATTAGGCTCTTCTCCAGTGAGTCCTTTGTTCTCATTAGGTGGCCAAAGTATTTGAGTTTCATCTTCAGAATCTGGCCTTCTAAAGAGCAGTCAGGGTTGATCTCCTCTAGGACTGACCGGTTTAATCGCCTTGCAGTCCAATGGACTCGCAGGAGTCTTCTCCAGCACCAGAGTTCAAAGGCCTCAATTATTTGGCACATAGCCTTCCTTATGGCCCAACTTTCACAACCATACATTTATATATCTATATGTGCCGCTAAATGTTGAGAGATAATTTCAATCCTCAAATTTTGCCTATAAAAAGGCATGTCTGCATTCTTAGCCTGGTGGTATTGATAGAATGCTGGATTCCACAGAAGTATCCCTGATCAGGTTGCCCACATCAGAATCTCAAGTGCCATGGTATCTTCTCCTCCTCCTTCATGAAATTTTCTGGGTCAAGGAAGGGTTGATCCCCCTATCTCTTCAGCTCCTCAGGATCACAAAGTGCTTGGTTCTTTTATTGTAATTTGACATTTCCTTCCTGTCCAGTGATTTATTGCTTCGGATGGTGTGTGCCAGCTCTAAAAAACCTCTACTGTTAAAAGGGTCAATAGATCAAAAGTTGCGTGATGAATCTTGTCATATGTTGGACACCAGAAGTAATTACCTCTCAGACATTTGCAGACAAAACAAACCAGTCAAAAATGCAAGACCACAGAAATATTAAGATGATCTCAGGTGATTCAAAGTATACAAAGGACATCGTAAATTGGCTACTGATTGTTGGTTTTTTTCCACCCCTATAAAGAAATATCAGGGATTTCATTTTATTCTTAATCTAAGGATGCATAAATCTATCAATAGCACCTCTTTCTCTACTCTGCATATATTTAGTGATAAATCATCCTGATAAATTGCAGTTTCGTGGTGTCGTTTAAAAAAAAGAGATGCAAGAAAATTGGCATTTATTTTTCTGTCTAGTTTACCCAAACCTGTCTTTTTTCAACCCAACCTTTTCACAGAAAAAATACCAATGCAAGGACACTCACCAACAGTGTCTTCATCAGGGCTTTCTGGTGTTTGGTGTTTGTCCTTTCCATTTCTTTCCTTCCCTTCTCTTCATATCAGAGATGTAACTATAAAGTTCTCCCTTTTGATACCGATATTCCAGACGTCTGACAAAAGGGAGTCCACAAAAGTGAATGAAATTGTATCATTAACAATTAATCAGTGGAACAACTTGCCTCCAGAAGTTCTGAATGAATGAAGTTATAAAGAAGATGTTGAATAACCATTTGTCTGAAGTGGTGTAGGGTTTCCTGCCTAGGCAGGGCGTTGGACTAAATAGATGACCTCCAAAGTCCCTTCCAGCTCTCTTATTCTATTCTATTCTATATTCCTTATTCTGTTCTTTTCTATCCTATCCTATCCTCCCTACCCTACCCTACCCTGCCATACCCTACCCTACCCTACCCTGCCCTGCCCTGCCCTGCCCTGCCCTGCCCTGCCCTGCCCTGTCCTGTTCTATTCTATTCCTTATTCTGTTCTATTCTGTTCTGTTCTGTTCTGTTCTGTTCTGTTCTAGTCTAGTCTAGTCTAGTCTAGTCTACTCTAGTCTACTCTAGTCTACTCTACTCTACTCTACTCTACTCTACTCTACTCTGTTCTATTCATTTGGGGTTATTCATCTTTAGACTAGCAGAATATAGCCTTGTAAAGTTGAGGAAAGAGACCCCAAAGGGTATTGTTGTATTCTCTTTTCTTTCTTCAGCGAAGAAAATTGTACAGATAGTCCTTGACTTACAACAGTTCATTAAGTGACTGTTCAAAGTTATGACGACACTGACTTATGACCGTTTTTCACAGTTATGACCTTTGCAGCATCACCATGATCGCATGATCAAAATTCAGATGCTTGGTAACCAGCTCATACTTACGACCGTTGCTGTGTCCCAAGGTCATGTGATCCCCTTTGGCGACCTTCTCACAAGCAAGGCCACTGGGGAAGTCAGATTCACTTAACAACCAGGTGACTAATTTATCAACGGCAGTGATTCACTTAACAACTGTGGCAAGAAAGGTCGTAAAACAGGGCAAAACTCACTTAACAAACATCTCACTTAAGAACAGAAATTTTGGGCTCATTTGTCTTAAGTCAAGGAATACCTGTATTCCCTTCCTTCCTTCCTTCCTTCCTTCCTTCCTGTTCCAAGCATAATCGTCTTCTTCTAGAATGAAGAGCATGTAGAGAGAAGGTGATTTTTACATAGTGTCTATACTCTGCTTGTGATCTGAATTTGGACAGTTAAATTAATTGTCATAACTTGTGGACTATCTCTATAAAACTATTTTATGCTTAAAACTATTTTTATTATAGGGTTTATAATAGCAGAATCTTGCCAGTCTCATTGTGTTTTCCCCTCTCCCTGCCTTTATCCTAAGAATAACTAGGATCAAGTCTAAGATGCTTTCCCCTGATATGTTTGGTCAAGGAAAAAACAATAAATACATTTATACAACATTGGAAACTTTTTATAACAGAGAATAGCATAAAATAACAGGGACTGATGGGACCTTGGAGGCCTTCTAGTCTAACCCCCTGCTTGAGCAGGCTACCCTATACCATTCCAGTTAAATGGCTATCCAATCTCTTCTTAAAAACCTCTGGTGATGGAGCATCCACAACTTCTGAAGGCAAACCATTCCACTAATTAATTGTTCTCACTGTCAATAAATTTCTCCTTAGTTCTAGGTTGGTTCTCTCTTCGATTAGTTTCCATCTGTTCCTTCTTGTTCTATCTTCAGGTGCTTTGGAGAATAGATTGACTCCCTTTTCTTTGTGGCAGCCCCTCAAATATTGGAAGACAGCTATCATGTCACCCTAATCCTTCTCTTTATTAGACTAGACATACAGTATCTAATTGCCTCCTTCATACAGTTTAGCTTCCAGACTCTTATTGTCTTTGTTGTCTTCTCTGCACTCTTTCTAGAGTCCCAGCATCTTTTTTATTTCATGGTGACCAGAACTGGACACAGTATTCCAAGTGTGGCATCACTAGTGAAGTATAAGGTAAAGGTAAAGGTTCCCCTCGCACATATGTGCTAGTCATTCCCAACTCTAGGGAGCGGTGCTCATCTCCGTTTCAAAACCGAAGAACCAGCGCTGTCCGAAGATGTCTCGGTGGTCATGTGGCTAGCATGACTAAATGCCAAAGGTGCACTGAATGCTGTTACCTTCCCACAAAAGGTGGTCCCTATTTTGCTACTTGCCTTTTTTACGTGCTTTCGAACTGCTAGTTTGGCAGAAGATGGGACAAGTAATGGGAGCTCATCCCGTTCTGCGGCACTAGGGACTCGAACCGCTGAACTGCCAACCTTTCGATCGACAAACTCAGCATCTTAGCCACTGAGCCACCGTGTCCCAGTGAAGTATAGAGCAGTAATATTGTCAGTGTTCCTAGTAATGCACCCATAGAAAGCAGAACTCTGAGGCAGGCAGATTCCTCAAAGAACAATTTATTGGATACATCATTTTGGCGAAAGCCGACTCTGAAAGTTCCCGCCAACTATCACTTCATATGGTCTTGATGCTATCTTCTGTTGATGCAGCTTAGAACTGCATTGGCTCTTTTTGGCAGCTGCAGCACACTGCTGGCTCATATTGAAATGGTGTGGTAAAGGTAAAGGTAAAGGTTCCCCTCGCACATGTGTGCTAGTCGTTCCCGACTCTAGGGGGCGGTGCTCATCTCTGTTTCAAAGCCGAAGAGCCAGCGCTGTCCGAAGACGTCTCCATGGTCATGTGGCCGGCATGACTCAACGCCAAAGGCTCACAGAACGCTGTTACCTTCCCACCAAAGGTGGTCCCTATTTTTCTACTTGCATTTTTTTATGTGCTTTCGAACTGCTAGGTTGGCAGAAGCTGAGGCAAGTAACGGAAGCTCACCCCATTACGCGGCACTAGGGATTCAAACTCCTGAACTGTCGACCTTTCGATCAACAAGCTCAGCATCTTAGCCACTGAGCCACAGCGTCCCTTATGAAATGGTGTGACAACCCCTCAAATATTGGAAGGCTGCTATTATGTCACCCCACTTCTCTTTGAACTTGGATGAAAGCCTTTTAGAATCTGATTGCTTTTGTCACTGGAACTTGAAACCAAGCTCAAAATGCATTAAAAATATTAGGATGGAGACATGGTATAAGGAAAGCTGGATATTGTTGAAATAGAGTTTCCTTGGAATAAATAAACTAAAATGGACAGGAACAGGATATTTCCAATAAAATGAATTCAAAATATTCTCACATAAAGAATAAAGAGGCAAGATCATTTCAAAACTCATCACTGCATGTTTAATGGGACATAACCCTGTCAGTGACATAATAATTTCCATCAGAATTCAGGAACAGCTAATCAGTTTCACAATTATTCAGGTGTATGCACCAGTAATAGATCCTGAAGAAGAGGTTGGTTGGATTCTATGGAACAACAAGTCATAGATTGAACATCAAAGCAGGATGTTCTAGTGATCATCGGTGACATCAATTCAAGGTTGGAAGGCTGAAAACCAGGGGTGAAATGCTTCCGGTTTGGATCGGATCACATGATCTGGTAGCGATGGTGGCAGGTGGTTCGAAGAACCAGTAGCAAAAATCCCTGCCCCCCCACCCCACATGCCCAGCTGAGCTGCGCGATCATCAGAGGCTTTTTTTAAAATTTATAAAATCATTTTTTTCTACAACCTCTTTGGCTGAAAAAATGCTTTTAAAAGTAAAAAAAAGCCTCTGATGATTGTGCGGCTCAGCTGGGATCATCAGAGGCTTTTAAAAGCATTTTTTCTACAACCTCTTTGCCCAGGTTTATTAGCATTACAAAATGTATTATGTCTGGCATATTGTATGCTGGTTGCTACTTGCCCAGCCATTAACATATTAAATTGCTCTCTTAAAATATTAATCATATCTTTTGCCTTTTTATCTCCCGGGTTAGTTATAAGCAATTGTTCTTTCTTTTTAATTTCCTCCTCTATCTCTTTCCGTCTGTTTTGTTGTTTTAGTCTATATTTATTGTTCAAGAAAATTAATGTTCCTCTCATATATGCCTTACTCGCATCCCATACCATCTCCATCGAGGTTCCTTTATTCATATTGTTAACAAAAAATTCTTTCATTTGTTTTTTTAAGCTCACACAAGTTATCTTCATATCTAAATAAATTCTCATTTAACCTCCAAGACCTCCTTTCCCCTCTTTCCTGCTCTAGTTCCACCCAAACCGGGCTATGATCAGTTAAAGTTCTTGGACATATCTTTGTATTCTTCACCCTAGAAAAAAGATCATTTGTAGTTAATATAAAATCAATCCTAGAAAAAGATTGATGCCTATCTGAAAAAAAAGTAAAATCACTTTCCAATACGTTCCTTTCTCTCCAAATGTCTCTGAGCTCCATATCCTCCAAAATATCAAAAGATTTAGGCAACTTAGCGCGCATGGATATCTTGGAAAGACTTTTTTTATCTCTCTGGATATTTATTACCCCATTCCAGTCACCCATTAGAAGTAAAGATCTATAATCCCATTGTAATATTTTAGTATGTAAAAGTTTATAAATCACTTCTTTTCCCCCAAAGATAATTTTTTCCTCCCTGGCAATATTAAAAAGTATGGTTTCTATCCTCCTGTGTAGTTGATCTGGTCTTCCTTGAACAGGTGACACCACTGCCAACCCATCACCTGGAGTCCATCAACTCAAGCAAGGATGATGCTGTAAAGCAGGGAGGAAGTCAGCCCTTTGAGGCGGATCAAGTTTGAACATCAAAGTTATGAATGCTAAAATTAGTTTATTTTATTACAGTAGCAGAATCTCCTCTCCCTGCCTTTATCCTAATGAGAATCAGGGAGGGTCATGCCTGAAATGCATTCCTCTAATTTCGTTCTTGCTTTGGATTCAGATTTCTTTTATTTGCCCATCGCCTTCGCTACAGCTCTTCCTCTTGTTCCTCAAGGACTATTCACTGCAGAATAGTCTCAGCTCTTCTAAAAGGCCCAAAATTCAACCAGAGAGTTTCACATCCAATTATCTGCAGAGCAAAGCCTCTGAAAGCCCTGAATGGCTCATGGGCCACAGTGCTGTGGTCTGTCGGTGGCCAGCAGAGCTGGCAGCAGATTCAGACAATGAGGAGGTTGGGGAGGAACGTGGGCGAGTCCTGGAGTCTGGGGAAGGCTCAGATGGTGGCTCTGAGTCGGAGGCAGAGAGGGGGCCAAAGCCATCTGATAGTTCTTTGCTGCTTCCGGAGTCTCTGGAGTCTGATATCAGAGAGGCAGAAGAACAGTGTGAGCCTGTTCCCAGTGTGCACATGTGCAGAACTGCGAGGAGACAGGAACAATTAAGGAAACAGGGTCAACTTGGGAGTAAAGCTTGGAGATGATTGGGCCCTCCCATAAGACATAAAAGAGAAGTGAAGGGGATATGAGCTTTTGCAGGAAGCAATTAATTCATCTGATTGGTAAAAACTGTGGAAAAGTCTTGTTTGACTCTGTGCTAAGTTTGGCCTTGCCCTGCGTGTGGCAATTAGTTCTCTGGCAGCATTCCAAGGGAGATAAGGTGAGTGTTTGTTAATACTCCCCTGCAAGACTGTTTGATAAGCCTGTTGGACTGGAAAGGACAATAATTCACAGCTGTATGAATTAAAGAGGTTTGCTGTGATTAAGTTTGTGCTGTATAATTTCTCAGGAAGCCTAGGTCAGAACACACAGTAGCTACCTAACCCAACCTCCCTGTCGAGATCCGCTCGACACTCCGATCCACTCCCCGGGATCGTGGGCCCGAACACTGTGCCGAACTACGGGAGCCAGACGAGGGAGGGGTATCAACGAAAGACGCTTCGGGGCTTTGGAATCTGCTACCACTGGTGGTGGGGGTGTTAGGATAATGGTAGGCGGCCGGACACGATTGCGGACGAGCAAGGGTTAACTTTTCGCTACTCACCGCCCTGGAACCGCCTGCGCACTAGTACCCGGAAGGGCGGCGGTTATACATTGTTAGCGCATTCTTTAAATTGCGTTGGGAGGCAGCCGCTCCCAACGCTGACTTTGTGTATCCTGCATACCCGTCAACCTAGCTGTGTGTCCCGTGGAGGAAGGTGCTAACCAATAAACTGTTAAAAGCTAGCCTGGTTGGGAGTTTTCCTTTCCTCACACACGGAGTCCGCAACGCAGCTTGACAGAAAGTCAGCGTTTCCTTCTCGCAGCGGCGGTAGTCAGAAGCATGGCGGAGGGCGCCGCAACTGATTCCCCAGCGTCCGAGGAGGTGCTCGACGAGGATGCGGAGGCGTTATCAGACAACGTAGCGTCTGAGGATTTGGACCTAACGGTCGTGCGGCCAAAGGATCGGCAGAGCAGCACGACCCCTGACAAGGAGGACTGTAGTTCTCGGGGCGAGAGGCTCCCGCTGGGTGAGTGGCTGCCGTCCCCTCTAGACCTGGGCGGGACGTCGTTCCAGGGGTGGAGGGGAGGGAGCAACGGTGGATGGAGGAGGACGACTGTGAGCTGAGTTGTTCCACCGGGTTGGGAGCATCCACTCTGGAGATTCTACGTGAAAAGTTCGGCGAGGTGAGCTTCCGGGACGCCCCCTCGTGGCAACCATGGATACCAGAGTCACGCGCTTGGCAGGGACAGCGGACGTCACAGAGCACATCGGGGTCACGCTTTCACCTGGCGAGTCCGAGGTTACGTATCGAGAAGGGTGAACAACCTCTGACCGGCACTGCCCCGTCTACGTCCCGGGGGGGGCCCACGAGGCCAGGCCCAGGTGGGCCTGCGGGGAGAGAGGGTTGCACCGTCCCGTCCAGCAGGGGTTGCAGGGACATATTGGCCAGCAGAGGGGCGCCCAAAGACGAGGTGGGGATAGAGACGGCCAGGATGCTCGGCCGGCGGCTCTGGGCCCCATGTGGGCCCCGGGCCATGGCAAAACCCACAGCAACAATGGGGCCCTCCCCCCATTCAGGCCACATTCGATGGCAGTGCAGACAGGGTCTCCCTCTTCTTAAGTCAAATACTGAGTTACATGGATTTATATGGTCATCTCTTCCCCTCACAATGGGCTATGGTGGTGGCCATTACCACCGTCCTAACGGGCGAGGCAGCAGATTGGGTCGCTGATTTGCACAGCGACCATGCCAGGGAACTGGCTGACGTTGGCCTGTTCCTGGACGCTCTGCGCTGCCGCTTCGAGGATCAGTCACGTACCCAACTATTGGAGGGCGAACTGGTGGCGTTAAAACAAGGCGGCCGACCAGCCAGGCAATATGTGAAAGAATTCTGAGCGGTGGCAGGCCGACTACGTGCATGGCCGGAGCGCCTGCTCATACATCAATTCCGCCTAGGATTAGACCGAGAGTTACGACAGGCGTGTGTATTCAGAGGCCTACCCCCAAAAATATCAGAGTGGTTTAAGGCTGCGGTGGACCTGGACGTAGGGTTGCGGGAGTTCCGGCCCCGTGGGGTGACCAGTTTGCCTCCCATTAACCGACGCAGCAGTGAGAGGCCAGTGGGATCACGGGGCCCGGGGGTTTTCCCCCCTCGCTCCCTCCTCCCAGTAGGGAGGGGTACGCTTCGTTGTTTCAGGTGTAACCAGTTGGGTCATCGGGCTGCCGAATGCCCCATACCTCCTGTGACGGCTGTCGCCTCCAAAACGCCATCGTCCGCTGGGAAGGGTAGAGAACGAGTCCGATCGTCGTCGGAATGGTCCAAAGGCGCCACACCCATGTCGACATCGGTGTCTGCTCATGAGTCAACCATAACCTCGAGACCCCCTCCGCTTCAGCGGAGCACTCCGATGCCCTCGGACAGCAGTGAGGACGAAGCCACCGGAGACCCTATGGTGAGTGGTCCGATACGGCCTTTTGTAATACCAGTGGTCTTACGTCACCTACGCACATCAGTGGTGGTGCATCAAGACGCCCTTATTGACTCTGGTTGTACCCGATGTCTCCTTCGAAAGTCTGTAGCCATGGAACTCGGGTTACAGCTGGTGGCATTGCATACTCCCATACGTTTCGAACAAATGGATGGGTCGTTATTGGGGGTAGGCCAGCAACACAGGTAACCGAGTTGGTCCGGTTAGAAATAGGGGACCATTGGGAACAAGTCCGATTTGTAGTTGTTGACACTATGGTCGAACCCCTTATCCTCGGCCTGGCTTGGTTGGACAAGTGGAGGCCTACCATATGGTGGGAAGGTGGGTACCGAAAGCTACGTTTGAGTTTGGGCCCTGAGCCAGAACCAGAAGAAACCGACCGGTAGGGTTGAGGAAAACGAGAAAAGCGCGAAAGGACAGCTATCGGCAGGGTATCCCGAGGAGTACAGTGACCTAGCAGCTGTCTTCAACGAAGAGGAGAGCGAGGTGTTGCCCCCTCATAGGACAACTGATTGTGCTATTGAACTAAAGCCAGGGGTCCGTCTGCCAAAGCCTCGCATGTATGCGATGACTAAACCGGAACTGGAAGAATTGAGGCGGTATATAGACAAAAACTTAGCCAGAGGCTTCATTCAACCGAGTAGGTCCCATATGGCCGCACCCATTCTATTTCGGGAGAAGAAGGATGGCGGGTTGAGGTTATGTGTGGACTTTCGGGGCCTTAATGCAGTCTGTGTTGAACACCTATACCCCCTACCTCTCATGAAAGATCTATTGGCTACTTTGTCAACGGGAAAGGTGTTTACAAAACTGGACTTGCGAGAGGCGTATTATCGCGTGAGAATCAGACCTGGCGATGAGTGGAAAACCACTTTTAACTGTCCTCTGGGTAGCTATAAGTTCAAGGTGATGCCATTCGGCCTACAAGGGGCACCGGCCGTTTTCATGCAGGTAATTAATGAAATCCTGCACGACCACCTTTATAGAGGTGTTCTCGTCTATTTGGACGATATTTTGATCTACACCAAGACAATGGAGGAGCACGTACGGCTAGTGAGACAGGTACTCCAAAAGCTCTTACAGGCAAAAATGTTTGTAAAACTCTCGAAATGCGACTTCCATTGCAAGCAACTGGATTACCTGGGGTATAGGATATCAGGGGAGGGGGTTGGAATGGACCCGAAAAAGGTACATGCAGTGCTGGACTGGCAAGCACCCAAAACACGACGACAATTACAGAGTTTTCTTGGCTTCGCCAATTTCTATCGCCAGTTCATACCTTCCTTTGCACAGATAGCCCTCCCATTAACAAACCTGCTTCGCACTAAGAGCACAGGCATAAAAGCACGTCCAGGGCAGGCGTTAACATGGTCCCCTGAATGTCAGACCGCTTTTGAGAGGTTAAAGACTCTGTTCTCACAGGCTCCAATCCTCCAGCATCCGGATCCAGCCTTGCAGTTTGTCGTGCAGGCAGACGCCAGTGATGTGGCTGTGGGGGCGGTCTTGATGCAAAGAACCACCTCGGCCAATTTAGTCCCCTGTGCTTATACATCCCGTAAGTTAACCCCCACAGAAAGGCGGTGGGCCATATGGGAAAAGGAAGCATTTGCGGTAAGGTGGGCCTTGCTCACCTGGCGGCATTTGTTAGAAGGCAGCGGGAAGAAGTTCGAGGTATGGACAGACCATAAAAACCTGGAGGCGCTCCAGACCCCAAGGCGTCTATCGCCAAAACAGGTACGATGGGCACAATATTTTCAACGCTTCGATTTCGACCTTAAATATGTCCCAGGAGGGACAAATTTTTTAGCTGATGCTCTATCATGTCTTCCCCAGTATAACAGTAAAAGGGAACAGATTGTACAGGCTGTAATACCAGGGACTCAACAGGTAGGCCGGACGTCACATGTGGCACCATTCCATTGGAAGAAAGAACTACAGGATGCACTAGCAACGGATACCTGGGCAATAGAAAACAAAACGATGTTAACACAAAGGAATGACCTTACCTGGATGGGAACCAAAGTATACGTTCCCCCGAGTCTCCGACGAAAAGTATTACAAACATGTCACGATGCTAAGACAGCTGGTCACTTTGGGTTCCTCAAAACATTACATTTGGTGAGGCGCCAGTTCTGGTGGCCCCGTATGAGACGGGATATTGAGGCCTATGTGAAAGAATGTAGTGTTTGTGTCCGTGCAAAACCCCGAACCGGAAAGCCTCTCGGTCTCTTACAATCCGTAGCAGAACCAAGTCGTCCATGGGAAGAGATTGCTATGGATTTCATTGTGGATCTTCCAGAAAGCAACGGGTATACTGTTATATGGACTGTAATAGATCTATTCACGAAGCAGGCCCACTTTATTCCATGTCGAGGGATACCATCAGCCCGTAAATTGTCCAAAATGTTTGTGTTACACATTTACCGTTTACACGGTGCACCATGCCGGATTATATCCGATAGAGGGGTGCAGTTCACCTCAAGGTTTTGGCGTAACTTCATTACTATGATTGGCTCATCACAAGGGTTGAGTTCAGGGTTTCACCCGAGTACGAACGGAGCAGCGGAACGAGCAAACGCCATGATAGAACGCTATTTACGATGCTATGTATCGTACCAACAAACAGATTGGTCAGAGTTACTTCCTTTTGCGGAAATAGCGTATAACAACGCGGTCCATGAAAGCACCGGGGTTACTCCGTTCCAGGCCGTATCTGGGAAAGAATTCTCTGCCATTCCAGAACTTGACGTGCAGTCCCAAGAACAGATGGCACCCAGTTCCTGGGCAGTACATATTGGGAAAGGATGGCCGCACATAAAGGAGGCCCTAGAAAAGGCAACGCGCATGCATAAGCACCAAGCCGATAAGAAGAGGGCAGACCATAGACAATTCGCAGTTGGAGACCAAGTGTACCTCTCTACAAAGTATCTTAAGTTAAGAACGCCTAGCCGTAAATTGAGTCCGAAATACCTCGGCCCATTCCCTATCGTAAAAGTGATAAATCCAGTCACCGTCGAGCTCAAATTGCCACCCTTACTCGGCAAGGTCCACCCCGCCTTTCATAGCAGCCTACTAAAGCCAGTAGACATAAGTAGAGAACCAGTAGTCAAACCCGGGCCGTTACAAAATAACCAATATGAGGTAGAGCAAATTCTAGATTCAAGAACTAGTAGAGGGAAACTCAAATATTTACTCAAGTGGAAGGGATATCCAATAGAGGAAGCAACGTGGGTGGCCGCTCCTGACATAGAGGCTAACCGTTTACTCAACCAGTTCCACCGACGGTATCCTCATAAGCCCGGGCCTAGAGTGGAGACATAATACCCTGATGTAATGCTAATATGTCTATTTGTGTCTTCCAGGAGGGTCCCTGGTAGGGGGAGCCGCCTGTCGAGATCTGCTCGACACTCCGATCCACTCCCCGGGATCGTGGGCCCGAACACTGTGCCGAACTACGGGAGCCAGACGAGGGAGGGGTATCAACGAAAGACGCTTCGGGGCTTTGGAATCTGCTACCACTGGTGGTGGGGGTGTTAGGATAATGGTAGGGCGGCCGGACACGATTGCGGACGAGCAAGGGTTAACTTTTCGCTACTCACCGCCCTGGAACCGCCTGCGCACTAGTACCCGGAAGGGCGGCGGTTATACATTGTTAGCGCATTCTTTAAATTGCGTTGGGAGGCAGCCGCTCCCAACGCTGACTTTGTGTATCCTGCATACCCGTCAACCTAGCTGTGTGTCCCGTGGAGGAAGGTGCTAACCAATAAACTGTTAAAAGCTAGCCTCGTTGGGAGTTTTCCTTTCCTCACACACGGAGTCCGCAACGCAGCTTGACACTCCCTCACCTTATCACCTCATCAGTCTTAGCTGATGCAAAACTTGAAACCCAGATGGACGTAATTCCGAGAAGTAAATACTATCACCCCCAGGCTTTGGCGATACATGCCAGGCTGGTGCCCTCTTCCACAAGTAAGTCATGGTTGAAATTGTCTTTTTCAAGAGGCAACTGGACTTTCTGGTTTTTCTTCTTTGAAGACATTTCGCTTCTCATCCAAGAAGCCTCCTCAGCTCTGACTGGATGGTGGGGAATGGAAGGACCTATACTCCATGCAGACAGCTGGTCATTTGCATTCTTTTAGTGAGTTTTAAGGCCACCTGGAGGTTTATCTGTGTCATCAGGGTCACCTGAGTGGTGCAAATTGGTGTGGGGCCTTCTTGGAACTGTTGAAAGGACTGTGTTGTAGATTGGAGATAGATGATGTCGTATCCCTCCCCTTCTGTTCCATCCCCCACCATCCAGTCAGGGCTGAGGAGGCTTCTTGGATGAGAAGTGAAATGTCTTCAAAGAAAAACAAGAAAGTCCAGTTGCCTCTTGAAAAACACACCTTTGGGACAACCCTAACTTAAAATCTCCATAGACATTCAACCTTCCTATTTTTTTTTTACCTCACACCTGATTAGTTTAATTAACTCCTCTGGTTAAATCAGGAAATAAACATAAACACAGAGACATTCTGTATCACAACCCATATTCAGAATGAGTACAGCATAACCAAGAGTTGGAAAATGGATGCTAACTTGTCAAAATGTGAGGGGACAAAAAGCACCGATTTTTTTTTTTAAGTGTGAATCTTTGCTTGGCCTCCTTGTAGAAAACATTTCAACCCCATCACATTGTTTTCCGCACAAGGAATAAAAAGGTTTAAATCCACTGCAAAGCTGCTTCCACGGATATTTCATTTTGTCAAAGTATCTCTAGGTATGCCTTCATCTTAATAATATTCATTCCCCAGCCATCATCGTGTTCCTTAAGTTCACCTTCCAATTTTGTTAAATCAAATCTGTCCATTCTTGTCTTTGCCTATCTTCCTTTCGCTGCCTTTCGTAATCTTTCATGGTTAGGGAACTGCTCTTTTTCTTTTTTTCATTTTTTTTCCCCCAGACTGGGCTCCGCTCAACCGGGGAAATCTCTTCCCCAAGGACCATCTCATATGCTCCCTTTAATTGAGCTAATTGGCAGCGAGTATAACACATTTCTTAATTTAACTACACAGTGATTACAAACCTGTTCCAGAAAATCCTCATATATTCTCTTTCCTACATGTGTTTTCTTTTCTTTTCTTTTTTTTAAAAAAGCAAAACAAAACGCCAACTTTTCATCTCACATCCCAAGAAGCAGAGATAAAACAGATTGATGGTTGAAGTTATGTCTTTACAGAAGAATGCTCAGGGTTGGGGGGGAAAGGGGGAGTGAGGAGTCTAACAAGACAAGATGGCGGATGAACCTACGTGATTGTCACTGTGTAGAGATAAGGGTCTGTACTCTGTACTTTTTAATTTGTGTTAAGTCTGAGTCTTCTTTTGGTATTAACGGGATATTAGCTTCCACCCAAGATGGTGGTATCTTCGCTTCGACTAAGAATTAAATGTGAAGTGTTAATACCACTTTATAAGGCCTTGGTAAGGCCACACTTGGAATATTGCATTCAGTTTTGGTCGCCACGATGTCAAAAAGATGTGGAGACTCTAGAAAGAGTGCAGAGAAGAGCAACAAAGATGATTAGGGGACTGGAGGCTAAAAAATAGGAAGAACAGTTGCAGGAACTGGGTATGTCTGGTTTGATGAAAAGACGGAATAGGGGAGACATGATAGCAGTGTTCCAATATTTGAGGGGCTGCCACAAAGAAGAGGGAGACAAGCTATTCTCCAAAGCACCTGAAGGCAGGACAAGAAGCAATGGGTGGAAACTAATCAAGGAGAGAAGCAACCTAGAACTAAGGATAAATTTCCTGACAGTGGGAACAATTAATCAGTGGAACAACTTGCCTCCAGAAGTTGTGAATGCTCCAACACTGGAAGTTTTTAAGAAGATGTTGGATAACCATTTGTCTGAAGTGGTGTAGGGTTTCCTGCCTGGTCAGGGGGTTGGACTAGAAGACCTCCAAGGTCCCCTCCAACTCTGTTATTCTATTCTAAGACTGCATTATATACCTCTAATAATGGTTGACCCAAGATGTCTTGTACTTCTTTATATATTTCTGCCAGCAGCCTGTCTGGGCCAGGTGTTTTATTTATTTATTTTTTATTTTTTTTAATCACCTCTGCTAGTTCCGTCATTGTTATCTTCTCATTCAACATAGATTTTGTTGCTGTTGGAACCTTAGGCAAGTTAAGATTTTTCCAGGTATTATAATATTTTTTCTTCTGAGTGTTGTTCATCGTCATAGAATAGAATAGAATAGAATTCTTTATTGGCCAAGTGTGATTGGACACACAAGAAATTTGTCTTGGTGCACACACTCTCGGACTACATAAAAGAAAAGATACGTTCGTCAAGAATCATAAGGTACAACACTTAATGATAGTCATAGGGAAATAGTCAATATAAATTGTAAGGATACCAGCATCAAGGTTACAATCATAAGTGGGAGGAGATGGGTGATAGGAACGATGAGAAGATTAATAGCAATGCAGACTTAATAAATAGTTTGACAGTGTTGAGGGAATTATTTGTTGATGGCGTTCAGGAAAAAACTGTTCTTGTGTCTAGTTGTTCTGGTGTGCAGTGCTCTATAGCGTCGTTTTGAGGGTAGAAGTTGAAACAATTTATGTCCAGGATGTGAGGGGTCTGTAGATATTTTCACAGCCCTCTTTTTGACTCGTGCAGTATACAGGTCCTCAATGGAAGGCAGGTTGGTCATCATATAGTTTCCTATAAAAGTCCTGAATGATATTCTTTTTTTCCTCAATTTGGTAACATAAGATTCCATCTTTGTCTCGCAATTTACTTATCCATTTTTTTCCCTTTCTCCTTCTTCAGTTTGTAGGCTAGCCATCTCCCTGGTTGGTTTGCATCCTCAAAAAGATTTTGTTTCATTCTCTTTATATGTTGCACCAGATGTTCTTTTTCAGGGATGTTCAATTTATGTTTAGTTAATTCCATTTGCTGTTTTAAATTTATTTCTTTGTGGTTCCTCACTGTGTATTTACTTTTAAAATGGAGTTTGTTGAGGTTTTTTTTTTTTTTAACAAGATACACATATTAGAAAAAGAAACAAAAGAAAATGAGAAAGAACAGGGAATGTAAGAAAGAAAATACAGGTAGTCCTTGAACTTAGTTCATTTAGTAACCGTTCAAAGATACAATGGCACTGAAAAAAGTGACTTATGACTGTTTTTCACACGTACGACCATTGCAGCCTCCCCACGATCACGTGATCAAAATTAACATTCTTGGCAACTGACTCATATTTATGACCATGGCTGTATCTCAGCATCATGTAATCCCCTTGTCACCTACTGACAAGCAAAGTCAAGGGGGAAAACCAGATTCACTTAACCACCATGTTACTAATTTAACTAAGTTACCATGTTATTTGGTAACAACTTACTAAGTTAACAACAATTTAGCAGTGATTCACTTAACAACCGTAGCAAGAAAGGTCATAAAATGGGGCAAGACTCCCTTAAAATGTCTCACTTAGCAACATCAATTTTGGACTCAGTTGTAGTCGTTAAGTCGAGGGCTAACTGTAGAAAAAAAGGAATAGAAAGGAAAAGAAAAGATGACAAAGATGTGGCTTTCCATCTTTTTGACAGTGGTTATTTATATTTTACCCTTTTGTCTCTAAGGTTGCATCATAATCTTCTTCTTTCCATAAGCTACTCTTTCTAATCTTCACACCCATAAATCACAAGGCCATTTTTCCCTCTTTTTCAGCAAAAAAAAAAAAAAAAAATCTATACGGGTTTCCCAGTCACAGATAAATGTAGATTCACCACATTTGAAAGTGCAACATGCTTGGATGATATGGTCCTAGTCATCATCCTGAGTTTTTTTGACCCCTTCTGCAGAAGCTTTGGATGTTGGCTTAATCCATGGTTGTACCATTTTCCATATATCATCATCCAGGGATGGAATACAGCAAATTAAAGCAATGGTTAAGTAAGCAAAGGCAATGTTCTGTCCCAGCTACGGACCCCAAAGAATGCAGCACACACAAAGTCTGTACAAACCTTAGTTTACTAAATGAAATCAGTCTTTTTCAAATAAAGGCTGTTAATTAACTTTCTTAACAGCCTACAAGAATCCAAAGAATAAATAATGGTAATCTTACTATGGTTGGCAGAAAGCCCAGAAGCAATTGTCCAAAGAACTAAGATCAGGATGCGAAGGAGAGTGAACGAAGTTGTTCCCTGCAAATTGCCTCAGTCGTTGTCCTTCCTTAAATAAGCTAAGGGAGTGGCCAATTAACCCCAAGCCTTACTCTCGAGGAGACCTCATCCTGAGGAGCCACTCCTGTCTTTTGGCATCTCTGCGCGCCTGTGCATCAAGAAGAGGCTCCTCCTCTTCTTCCTCTTCACTTATGGGAGCTCCTGGAGGTTCTGAAGCCCTGGCTGAATCCCTGCCTCTGGCACCACATCTTCTCCAGCCTCCTCATTGTCTGACTCGAGTGCCAGCTGCACAGGCTGCTGGCGCAACACCACACCAGCCTCCTCACTGTCGGAATCAGCTACTAGCTGCACAGGCTGCTGACGGGCCACAACAGGCAATGACAATGAAAAGAAATGTAAAAACATTGAATCATGCATGATGCTTAGAAAAGGTTTAGATCAGGAAACTCTAGCACAGTTAAAACCAGATGCACAGGTAGAGGATAGGTAGCACTTGGCTCAACAGTAGCAACTGAGAAGGGATCTAGGAGTCCGAGTGGACAATCATTTAAATATGAGCCAGCCGTGTGCTTACAATCTCTACATTTGACCAGTTTTCTTTTACATGGGACAAGTTTTTCTTTTCCCCGTGTTTGAGGAAACAAGGGCTAGATTATTTCCAAAGAGAAAAGCTCTCATTGTGATGAGCTTTCAGGAGAAATAGGTTGTGGTGTTACTATTGGGTATCCTGTGAAAATGCTCTGCTCTGTAGCTCATCACTGGATTGACTCCTCCAACATCATGGACAAGTTCTATAGTTTCCATAGCAACAATATGGCTATGATTTACCATTACCTCCCTTTGCAAAATGTTTTATGATCCCCTTGTCTAGTCTCCATCCTTGGATTTCCAGATGGTTTCCCATCCTGGCACTAAGGAAGTCCCTTCACTTGCCTCCCTTCTCAAAATCAACCTACAGTAGTGGACAAGTCATTTGTCCAGAATGGTATAGAATCTCCTGCTTGAGCAGAAGATTGGACTGGAAGACTTCCAAGGCCCCTTCCAATCCCTGTTATTCTGTATTCTGTAGCTATGATAAAGGGCTGAGGAGCTCATTGGGGCTACCCAACCTAATGACACTTTTAAGATACATCATTCTTTTAAGACAGTGATAGCTAACCTTTTTGCCGTCGCGTGCCAAAAGCGGGGGGAGCATGAGGGTGCCGCACGTGTGTGTGCCCACACCCATAATTCAATGTCCCCCCCCCCCCCCATGCGTGCATGACGCCCCCCCCCACCCCCCCCACTTTTGGCACGGTGGGCCCAGTAGGCCTGTTTTTCACCCTCCCAACTCCAGAGGCTTTCTTGGAGCCTGGGGAGGGCGAAAACAGCCTTCCCCACCCTCTTGGAGGCCCTTCAGAGGCCAGAAATGGCCTGTTTCCCAACTTCCGGTGGGCCCGGAAGACCTGAAAATCAGCTGGCCGGTGTGCACATGTGCACTGGAGCTGAGCTAGGGCAACACTTGCGTGCCCACAGATATGGCTCTGCGTGCCACCTGCCATCACGGTTTTAAGATGACTCTTCTGAAAACAGGGCCACCTTTATGCTGAGATGATTATTTGGGAAATATAATTGTCCCTCTGTGATTGTTCTTGCATGCTGATGATGTTTTTAAAGTTTAATTCCAGTCTCCCTCCTCCTGGCACTCATCAAAGTCCTATCCAAGAGACATTTTCTGAACTTCAGTTCATAAATACCCTAGCAACACACACACACATTGTACACACAGACACATCTGCAGTTAGACACATATACATATACAGGGGTGGGTTCTATTTTTTACTACCAGTTCTGTGGGCATGGCTTATTTTGTGGGCATGGCTTGATGGTCATGTGACAATTCTTTAGGATTTAGCAGAGGTACTGGTCTACCAGGCTTTTAACTGCTTGCAGAGCTGTACTGATCTACCCATTTATTTTTTGCAGGCATTGGTCTACCCATTTATTTTTGCAGGCACTGGTTTACTCATTTGTTTTTGGAGGCACTGGTCTACCACCACACTGCCTTTTAACACTGATCAGCTGTAGGGCGGCCCTTTGAAGCCCTGTGGCAAGAGTTTAAACAGTTTTTTTCCTTCTAGCCGATCAGCTGAGACTCAGGAGGCAGCAATAGATTGGGGGTGGGGCCAAATAAAAGGTAAGAATAATGCGGAGGGGGCAGAACCAGTTCAGTGACATCATATCGTCACCGCTACCGGCTCTGTGGAACCGGGCCGAACCGGGAGGAACCCACCACTGTACATATACATATACATATACATATACATATACATATACATATACATATACATATACATATACATATACATACATACATACATACATATATATATGTAGGTCTTTGGTTATTCGGGTCTTCTCCCACGTAAAATTGGAAGTGTCTTGGCTTTTTACGTGGGAGAAGACCTGAATAACCAAAGACCTACATACAAACACCCGCAAAAACCTGAAACAAACTGATAAATTCCTGGCTTGGATAGGCAACAGCGAATTAGCCTACGGGAGTTTTCCTGTTTTTAATTTCAGCCTCTCCACGTTGTCTTGCAAACCAGAAACCATTGTCAGATTCTGCCTCCTTATTTCCTCCACCACCACCCCCCTTCCTGTGGCTATCTTGACGGAGAATAATTTCTCCTCTCCTTTTTCATATGCACTCCCTTCCTGGTATTCATGTCTGAAAATGGAGCCAGCATGTCCCCAAGGGAAGGTTTATTGCAGCAAAAGCTGCCACTATGTACTGAAAATGTCAAGCCTTAATGACAAGGAAACAGTTCACTTGAAAGATACTGATTGTCTGCTTTGCAGGCCTTAAATTACAGGAATTCAACCCTCCAGTAAAGAGACTCTTAAAATCCCTAGATCTGTGATCACTCACACAGAGCTTCAAACAAACAGAGAGAAGTAACTCCATTTCAGTTCATCAAGCTTCAAAATGTAGGGGGTGGGGGGAGTGAGGGGCAGGTCTGATTAAAAGAAAATAAAAAAAAAATAAAAAAAATTCCAGGAAGCGAGTTTAAACAACATAAACAGTCCTTATTTCAAACCGCGTCTCCATCTTGGTGTGAGCATCATCCCTGATTTGGTCTTCGGAGAGATTGCACTGGGATGCCTACTGTAAAAGTGGCTAGAAAATATCTATGCATTCTTTATGTTTGAGAGTCCTTGCCCCACTCCTCGGAGTTAAATCACTGAACTGGCAAAAAGACAACCCTGAATCTTCTTTGAAATGCACAGCTTAGGGTTGGGGGCGTTGAAATTTCTTCACATTTCTTCCTGAGTTGTCTTCCTTCAGCTTGATGAAAAGGGAATTAATTCAATGAGTAACAAGGTGGCCAAGAGATGTGGGTGTGAATTCCCTGCTTTTTTATCGGTGTAACAGCTTACTTCTGGAAGCTGTGGGTGCTGCATCAACTGGAGGTTTTTAAGAAAGAGACTAGACAGCCATTTCTCCAGAATAATATAGAATCTCCTGCTTAAGTAGGTCGTCTTCAAATCCAGGAGTCTCCAACCTTGGCAACTTTACCACTTGTGGACTTCAACTCCCAGAATTCCTCAGCTAGCACATGAATTCTGGGAATTGAAGTCCACAAGTTTATTTATTATTTATTATTTATTATTTAAATTTCTATACTGCCCTTCTCCAGAATAGGACTCAAGTTGCAAAGTTGCCAAGGTTGGAGACCCTTTTTTTCTAGTCCACGGGTCTCCAAACTTGGCAAATTGAAGACTTGGGGACTTCAACTCCCAGAATTCCTCAGCCAACTGATTGAGGAAATCTGGGAATTGAAGTCCACAAGTCTTAAAGTTGCCAAAGTTGGAGACCCGTGGACTATATCATCTCCAAGTTCCAATCCTATTTTTCTGTGTTCTATTACACAGCATATATGTATACCTGCCCTTGTGCCCTTTAAGGATTACATGGAAGCATGACAGAATGCAATTCATGTTGCTAGTTTCTGGGCAAGAGCTCTTTTAACTTGTACATATTTTAATCTTTTTATTGTATATTTTATGTCATAGAGCAGGCCTTATTTTAATTATGATGATTCTGACCCAAATAAACAATGACACAACCTCAGTAGCCTTCCCATATGTGCAATCTATTTCTGGAGAAAACGTGACATGGAGATTCTACATTGATGGTGCTTCTGTCACTGCAAAATTGTTGGAAAAGTTTCTTTTCACTTGAAAAAAGTTGAGCACTCAGGCAACCAGCTTTTTTTTCTATATAGAACAGAGAACAGAGTTGGAAGGGGCCTTGGAAGTCATCTTGTCCAACTCCCTGCATCAGCAGGAGAGTCTATACCAGTGATGGCTAACCTTTCCGCCATCACGTGCCAAAAGCGGTGGGAGCATGGTGGGGGTCACATTCACGCGTGCCCACATCCATAATTCTATGCATCCTGCCCCCCCCCCCATGCTCCCCCCGCTTTTGGCATGTGATGGCACGGTGGGCCTGGTAGGCCCATTTTTTGCTCTCCCCAGGCTCCAGAGCCTTTCTAGGAGGCTGGGGAGGGCAAAAACGGCCTTCCCCACTCCCTCAGAGGCCCTCCGGAGGCCAGAAACAGTGTGTTTCCTGACTTCTGGTGGGCCCAGAAGGCCGGAAAATCAGCTGGCTGGAGCACACATGCATGCTGGAGCTGAGCTCGCATGCCCACCGATATGGCTCCGTGTGCCACCTGTGGCACCCGTGCCATAGGTTCGCCATCACAGGTCTATACCATTCCAGACAAGCGGCTGTCCAGTCTCTTCTTGAAAGCCTCCAGTGATGGGGCACCCAAAACTTTTGAAGGCAAGCTGTCCTGCTGGTTGATTGTTCTTACTATCAGGAAATTCCTTCCTCTAGTTTGCTTCTTTCATTGATTAGTCTCCATCCATTGCTTCTTGTCCTGCCCTCAGGTGCTTTGGAGAATAGCTTGGCCCAGTGGTGGGATTCAAGTAATTTATCAACTGGTTCTCTGCCCTAATGATTTATTCCAACGATCAGTTTGCCAAACTGCTTAGAAAGTTAACAACTGGTTCTCCCAATGTGGTGCGAACTGGCTGAATCCCACCATTGCTTGGTCCCCTTTTCTTTGTGGCAGCCCCCCAACTCCACACCCTCAAATATTGAAACACTGCTATCATGTCATCTCTAGTCATTTTCTCTAGACTAGCTATACCTATTTCCCACAACTGTTCTTCATAAATCTTAGCCTCCAGCCCCCTAATCATTTTGTTGCTCTTTTCTGCACTATTTCCAGAGTCACACCATATTGTGGTGACCAAAATTAGGATGCAATATTCCAAGCGGGGGTCTTACTATGCTTGCTGTAGACTTTGTACACCTGCAGCAGAACCTAAGTTGATTGGTGCCCAGTGCTAAGCAAAACTTTACGCCTGGAATCCTGTTTTGCTTTGTATTAGACATCCCTTCTGCCCTCTTGGTTGGTAGTGAAGGCTGTATGGAGCGAGCACTTAAAAATAATACACTAGGTTGACATGGATTGATGTTTCCATTTGTACATGTCTCAACCTGCCAGGAAAAAAAAAGGAAAAGGAAAAGAAAGAAGAAAGAGTGAGAGAGAGAGGCAGACAGAAAGACAGAGAGACAGACACAAAAAGCGAGACACAGAGAGACACAGAGAGAGAGAGACAGAGACAGAGAGAAAGAGAGAGACAGAGAGAGACAGACAGACATACACAGAGAGAGACAGACAGAGATACAGACACAAAGAGCGAGACAAAGAGACACAGAGAGACAGAAAGACACACACACACACACACACACACAGAGAGAGAGAGAAGAGAGACAGACACAGAGAGTGAGACAGAGAGAGAGAGGCAGAGACACAAAGAAAGAGAGACAGAGACAGAGACACAGAGACACAGAGAAAGAGAGAGACAGACAGATGGACACACAGACAGAGAGAGAGAGACAGAAAGAGAGACAGAGAGAAAGAGAGACAGAGAGAGACAGACAGACACACAGAGAGAAGAGAGACAGACACAGAGAGAGAGAGACAGACAGACACAGAGAGAGAGACACACACACACACACACAGAGAGAGAGAGAGAGAGATAAGGAGCACCTCCAAGGACAAGGATGATGGCAGGAGCAACATCAACAGACTGCCTTCTGGAAAGATGGATGCTTATGATTGAACATGCTCAGCATGTCAGCCAAGGCAAACTTCCATAGCAGTCATTTTTTTTTTAAGCCAATGACAGCATTCTCTCTAGATTCGAAATGTCTGCACTGCCAATATGGGTCTAAGAATCTGCTGTCCTAAACATCCATTTTGTGGCATTTCCATTAGTGAGAAACAAGATTGAGAAATGATGAGGTGGAGGGGAAACAATGTTATTGTCCTGCTCAAGATTTGGCTGGGCAACTTTTTGGCTTGTCCCCTATTTTATTCCACCTTGCAGCTACAATTTTTGTCTGCAACTTTGATCCTGTTAACATCCATCTAAGGACATGTAACCATTTTACAGATCGTTGCTACAGTTTTAATCAGAATAACGGTGTTGGAAGGGATTTCAGAGGTCTTCTAGTCCAACTCCCTGTTCATGGAGGAAACCCTATACCATTTCAGATAAATGGCTGTCCAATCTCTTCTTAAAAACCTCCAGTGATGGAGCTCCCACAATTTCAAGAGACAAGTTATTGCACTGGTAAATTGTTCTCACTGTTAGAAAGTTTTTCCTTAATTCTAGGTTGCTTCTTTCCTTGGCTAGTTTCCAACCATTGCTCCTGTTGCTTTAGAACAGGGGTAAGCAACCTGCGGCTTTGGAGCCGCATGTGGCTCTTTCATCCCTCTGTTGCGGCTCCCTGTCACCAGTTGGCTCCACAATTGATAGGGCTTTCAGTTAGGATAGGTAGAGGAAAAAGGACACCACGCTAGGAGGAGACTCTATGGTGGGGGAATAGGACTTCCGGTCAACAGAGGAAAAAGGATGCCACGGTAGGAGGAGACTCTATGGTGGGGGAACTGGAACTTCCAGTTGGCTCCAGAATTGAACAGGGGGCTTCCGGTTAGAACCCTTGCGGCTCTTTGAATGTTTAAGGTTGCTGACCCCTGCTTTAGAAAATAGGTTGACCCCCTCTTCTTTGTGGCAACCCCTCAAATATTGGGTCACTTCTACCATGTCACCCCTGGTCCTTCTTTTCACTAGACTAGACATACCTGATTGCCTTAATAATTGATTGTACGGTTTAGCCTCCAGCCCCCTAATCATCTTTGTTACTCTTCTCTGTACTCTTTCCAGAGTCTCAACATTTTTTTTATATTGTAGTGACCAAAACCAGATGCTGTATTCCACATGTGATCTTACTAAGGCCTTACAAAGTTGTTGAAGGTTGCATGATATATGGTTTTTGAAGGGAATATTAGCAGAATCCTATTCATTACCAAAAGGGACATGGTGGTTCAGTGGCTAAGAGGCTGAGCTTGTTGATCAGAAAGGTCAGCAGTTCAGCAGTTCGAATCCCTAGTGCCACCAAAGGGATGAGCTCACATTACTTGTCCCAGCTTCTGCCAACCTAGCAGTTCGAAAGCACATAAAAAATGCAAGTAGAAAAATAGGGACCACCTTTGGTGGGAAGGGAACAGCATTCCGTGCACCTTTGGCATTGAGTCATGCCGGCTACATGATCACGGAGACGTCTTCGGACAGCGCTGGCTCTTCGGCTTTGAAACGGAGATGAGCAGCACCCCCTAGAGTCGGGAACGACTAGCACATATGTGCGAGGGGAACCTTTACCTTTTACTTTTTTATTCATTACCAAACTCTGTAGAGGTGTCAATGTTCATTCTTCAAAATGTTTGATTAAAGTTTCTCCTCTTCCTTTTGTTTCTTTCCTTTTTCTTTTTTCATTTTTCTAAATCTCCTAAAACAACTTTCTCCTCACCAACATCTGTGGTATTAAAATTAACTCGGTCAAGAACAATCATGCATGCTATGAGTATCTTCCACTCTCTGACCTTTTACAGGACTATGTAGATGTTTTATTTCCATTCCGTCATTTTAATTCAAGTTGGGAAAACCAAACACAGCTCGGGTTATTTAAAGAAAACGATAAAAGCACCGGCAACAATTGAGCACCAAAACTTGTGCGCGGTTTATGAGGTTGTGAATTTTAACCTAACAACAAAATTACACGAAACATTTTACTGATACTCCTTTCATACCATCTGCTTTGCAAATGGCTTCGAAATTATACTTAAAACTGAGTCGCCGCAAGCAAAAACAGGTCTGATAGAATTTGACTACAATCTTTATCCTTCTGGAAGGAGGAATTAATCTTCGGTTCTCAAAAGCATTTATACTTGGTGGTTTTTGATAAAACCGAAGCCTGGGTTCTTTTTTTTCCCCAGAAAGAGGCAATAAGAATTGGCTGCCGTGAGGCTGCCGAAGTATTTATGACCCTGATTTTCATAGGTCTAATAGCGTGCTTGTGAAGTGGTACTTTTGCTTCTTGTAAGCATCACTTGTAGAATGAATTCTCTTTTAATGAGGTTGAATGCAACGTGTAATAAAAACTCTTGCTTCTTCGGGGGGTGGGTGGGTGGGTGGAGAAGAAGAAATCTATCCAGTCCTACATCCTATTGACAAACTGGTTTATTATTAACAATATCAAAATCAACGGGATTTTTAAATCACCCTTTTCCACCTGAAAAAAAAGGGGGTGCTCAAAATGCAAAGTTTAATCAATAAACGTAGAGTGAAAGCGTAATTAGAATATAAAATAGTAATAAAATAGCACTGTTCTGAGCATTTGAATCCCCAGCTTGATAAAGAAATGCATCACGGTGCAGTTGGAAAAGCAAATAAAATGAGAGTTTATTGCCGTCTTAGTCGTCATTGCCATTCACTGTTTTCTATTCTTGCCATCTGAAATACAAGACCACACCTCTGCTCCATCTTATATGGGATGGTCTTTAAATTAGAATGGTCACCATCCCAGGGCATCTCCTATTAAACCTCTCCAGATCTTAGAACATTGAATAATGGGGTTGGAAAGGACCTTGGAGGTCTTCTAGTCCAACGTCCTGTTCAAGCAGGAGACCCTATACCAGTGATGGCTAACCTTTTTGCCATCACGTGCCAGAAGGGGGGGGGGGTCACACACGCACATGACCACACCCATAATTCTATGTGCCCCACCCCCATGCATGCGCAATGACCCCCCCACGCTCCCCACGCTCCTTGCACGTGATGGCCCAGTAGGCCTGTTTTTCTCTCTCACCTGGCTCCAGGGCCTCTCTAGGAGTCTAGGGAGGGTGAAAACGGTCTTCCCCACCCCCGGAGGTCCTCCGGAGGCCGAAAACAGCCCGTTCAACAACTTCCAGTCCCACCGGAAGCCTTTCCAGAGCCTTTCCAGAGCCGGAAGTTGGCAAACAGGCCGTTTCCAGCCTCCGGAGGGCCTCCGGGGGTGGTGGTGGTGGTGAAGG
>NW_026844042.1:11152215-11202215 GCF_029531705.1 Pantherophis guttatus | reverse complement strand
TGTGTGAATAAACAAACTTGGACTGCTTTATTGGTGTGGGGGGGAAATAAAGCATAAAAATGTGAAAGTTAGAATATTTTGGACATGTGATACGACACCCAGACAAATATGGCATCCTTCACTTAATCCTCCAGGGAAAAATTGAAAGCAAATGAGGTCCAGGCAGAACAAGAACGTCATGGCTTCAAAATCTAAGGGACTGGTTTGAACAAAACTCAACAGCACTTTTTCATGCGGCTGTTGACAAAAATAGGATGGCCAACATGATCACCAACGTCTGATGGTGGATATGGAAGGAGGAGGAGAAGAAGAGGAGGAGGAGGAGGGGGAAGAAGAAGAAGAAGGAGAAGGAGAAGGAGTAGGAGCAGGAGAAGGAGACGGAGAAGGAGAAGGAGAAGGAGAAGGAGAAGGAGAAGGAGAAGGAGAAGGAGAAGGAGAATGGGAGAAGGAGGAGGAGGAGGAAGAAGAAGAAGAAGGAAAAGGAGAAGGAGAAGGAGGACAAGAGGAAAAGGAGGAGGAGGAAAAAGAAGAAGGAGGAGGAGGAGGAGGAGAAGGAGGAGAAGAATGGGAGGAGGAGGAAGAAGAAGAAGGAGAAGGAGAAGGGCTTCCGGTTTGACTTCCGTCGCTGCCAGATGGTCTTTCGGGACCGCCAGCCTCGTTGCCTGTAAAGAGCCGTCTCTACAGCTGAGAGACGGCTCGAAAAACTCCGTCTCCTCAAGGAGACATGAGATAGAGCCGGCGAGGGCAGGTAGAGCCCTCTGCGAACTCCCCAGAGTTTTTTATTACTCTTGGGGAGGAAGCAGAATGTGGCTCCCCATACAGCTCGCCGCTGCTCTGGGCTTCGAGGGAACTCTGCTTCTTGCAGAGCCAGGCGATGGAATCAATCCATTCAATGAAAATCAACAGATTGTTTAAACAAATAGGATGAAATCTGGATTTGGGACCCTAAATTGCAAGTATTTCTAACAATTTTATAAGTGTTTTTAAAAGCGAAGGAGAAAAAGTTTAAAATGGCGACTGACTGAGGCTTGAGAAGAAGAAAGCTGAAAGTGAAAGTCCTTCCGCCTGAATAGTTTAACATGTAACAAAGTAGCAGAAATAATAGCGCTGGCTAGAACTGAAAAGAAAAAATTCTATTTTATGTTTCTTCCTTCTTGGAGACTTGATATTGATATCGTTTGGAGAGAAGTCTTTTTTTAAAAAAAAGAGTTTGTCTGTGTGGCAGGATGGCGTTAAAACTGACAAAGCCAGACAAACAAGCAGCGGGGGGGGGGGCTCCCCCTTTTACAAACCATATGAACAAGTTTTGAACTTGCAGACTCAGAAGAATGGCTTTAGAGACCTAAAGGAATTTGTCTTGGAGGAGATGGCAAGACATGATGAGATTGTGAATCAGAATCTTGAAAAATTCAGGCAGGAAATTAAGGAGTTGGTACAACAAAAATATGCCAATCTGAAACAACAGATTGTAACAGCTTTGGAAACTTTTTCAGAAATAGTTATAAAGATCGATAAAGATACCAACTTAGAACTAGAGTCTAAAATGAAGGAAGCTGATCATAAGATTTATAATCTGGACAATAAAATACAAAGGGTTGCTGTTTGTCGCTGCCAGACGTTCCTTTGGGATCGTCAGCTTCCATCGCCTGTTAGAGCCGCCTTCACAACAGAATGGCGGCTCGAAAAAACTCCGTTTCCATGAGGAAATGGAGATAGAGCCGGCAGGGGTGGGTAGAACTCTCTGCGGAGTCCCAAAAGTTTTTCCTTTACTTTTGGGACGGAGCGGATGAGATGCCCCGTATCCCCAGCCACCGCTCCGGGCTTTGGGAGACCTCTGCTGATGCAGAGCCAGGCGTCAAAAGCAAGCCTGCAAATTTAACAGACTACTCAAAGAAAATGTGAGCTGGACCTGTAATACTGAACTGCAAGTATTTTACTGATTTTTTTAAAAAAAATACTTAAGAGAGAGGAGGAAAAGAAAGAGGGGAAAAAAAGCCTTTTAAAATGGCGTCGGCTGGAGGAGAGGCTGAAAGGGAAAGTCCTTCCGTTTTCTATTACCACAATGTAGCGGAATAAATACCACTGGCTACATTTGTAGACAAAACTTCGCTCCTGTGTCTTTTTCTCTTTTTTTTCCCTTGGAGACCTGATATTGTTGTTGATTGGAAAGAAGTCCTTTTTTTTTTTTTTCTTTCTTGCTTTTTTTTTAAACAAAGCCTGCCTGGGCGGAAACATGGCACTGAGACTCATAAAGTCAGATAAACAAGAAGGGGGGGGATTCCCCCACCAACAACTTAAAGGAACAAGTCTTAATTCTTCAGTCTCAGAAACCTGATTTTAATATAATAGAATTTTTTATAGAGGAGATTGAAAGAAGGGAGGAGATTGTGAATCAGCAATTTGAAAAATTTAAGCAGGAAATTAAAGAATTGGTGAAATCTAAGTTTGATTCTTTGGAAAAAAAATTCTCAAAAGTGGTTACTGGTTTTACAGGATTTATGATACAGTTGGACACAAATACTAATGTACTAGAGTCTAAAATGGAAGAAATTCAAGATAAATTGGACAATAGAATTCAAAAAATTGAAAATGATTTGACAAACACTCAGGATAATAGCTTAGAAGAAAAACCTAAAATGGATGCTGATCAAAAGTATGGTAATGCAGAAAATCTGCAACAGAAGATTGAAAAGAGATTTTAATGGTACAATATAATTTCACAGAATATGCGATAAGATTAAGAGGTTTGCAGGAAAATAATAGAGATGATTTAAGGAAAATATCTTCTGAATTTCTAGCTGGGATTCTAAAGGTTCAACCTGACAAAGTGTTTTGTAGGATCGACAGAGTTTATCGAATCAACTCCTGGATTGCCAAGCAAAGGCAATTGCCTAGAGATGTGGTGATTTATTTTACAGATAAAGAAATTAGGAATAATATCGTACAAAATTCCTTTAATTCTAATTTGCAATTGTATGGAAGAAAGATTTGGATTTACAAGGAACTCCCACCTAAGATATTGATGGAAAGGAAGAAATTTGGTTTTCTGGTGAATGAGTTAAAAAAGAGAAATATCTCATTCAGGTGGGACGCCCCAGTTGGTATTATATTTAGATACCAAGGAGAAAGATATCAGCTAAATACTGTTGAAAGAGCGGAAGAATTTTATCAAAATAGGTTGAAAATGAACTTAACATCTTCAGGTATAATACAGGATAAGCAGAAGGAGCCGGAAATAAAGGTAAAATATCGAATTACAGAGACTGTACCAGATGAATTGCCTTTGGATTTATTGGATACCCCAGCTGGACTATCTACAAATTTGAGAGAAGTGGCATCTAATCTTAATGTGATGACTTATCAAGGCAAGGATAAGCATGGAAACCAATTAGGGGATATACAAGGGATAAAAAAGAAACATGAGATACAAAAGCAAAACCAACAAGACCAATCTACAAAGCAGAATAAAAACCGACCAGATGATACACATTTTGTAGAAAGGAAACCAGGATGGAAACCAAACCCACAAAAAGAAAAGAAAAAAAGAAATAGGTGGCATAAAAATAGAAATTTCTAAATCAGGCAACAGTGAAGCCAGTGATTTTAAAATATGAATGATTATGTGTAAACACAGAAGAGGCGACGTATTGGTTAATATCCTGAGGATTGTGGCAGATCTCTGCATGGCCGTAATCTGGGGACGTGAAACGAGCCTTAAACTGATGGATTTGAATTATCCATTTTGGAATTTCTTTTTGTGTTGATAAACATATTATATTATCTTGAATCACAAGGCAAGAGAATTATGCTGGGGCATGCAGAACATCGGGTTGTTACCCACTACGATGATGGGAATTAATAATCCTGATGAAACCCACAATTATTACTATATGGAATATAATTATAATGTCACTCGGGTGGTTGTTTTTACTTTTATACATATAAGAAGAAATTTACTACTGATGGGGGCAGATATGATTGAAGATCCTGAATAAACTGTTGCACCAGCAAGCTATGTTACCCGATTATGGATGTTGGTTCTACCAATCCAGTGGAAAGACCTCAAAGAAGATACTATATGGATTATAAATTTAAAGTTATTGTCTTTTCTTTTTTTTTATTTAGATATAATGGAAAATATAGACATATATTTTTAAGTAGTGTGGGCAGTGAATCAAAGATGTTAAGAAATGTTGTGTATGGCAATTTTGCATGATAGTGGGTGAATAAGCTAGTTAGTAGATTGATTAGTCTAAGAAAAGGGATTTTTAAGTGATATATTTAGGGGAGTGGAGGAAATGGATAGAGTGGAATAAATGTTAAACTAGATTTTATGGGGAAGGCCGCTTTGAAATGTTATAGTAATATATATAGAAGATTAAATGTTAAAGTAGGACTTATCGTATAGTTTTAAAGTAGGGAAGTTATTCTATAATGTCATAGTATAATGTCTTTTTTTTTTCCTTTCTTTTCTCTTTTCTGATATGTATGGATAAAGGGGGATGTTATAATATTAATAATATTTTTAGTAAGTAAAGGTCAATATCTAGAGGAGGGAGTAAGTAATCTGTTATGAATTAGGTTTTTTTTTTGTTATGAAGAAGTCACAGGGGGGATGGGTGGGGAGGGGGGGTTAGGGAGGGGGAGGGAGAGGGGGAAAAAAGGGGGGAAATTTATTTGAAAACTTTTTCAATAAAAAAAAGAAAGAAAATGATTTGATAAATATTCAAGACATTTGCTCAGAAGTAAAGTCTAAAAAGGAAGCTGATCACGAGACTTATAATGCAGATAATATAAAACAAAGGATTGAAAAAGAAGTCACAATGATGCAATACAGGTCCATGCAATTTGCGGTCAGAATGAGGGGACTACAGGAAAATAATAGAGATGATTTGAGAAAGATGTCTGCTGAAGTTCTGGCTGTGATTTTAAAGGTTAGTCCTGAAGAGGTATCCCGTAAGATTAACAAGGCCTACAGAGTAAATTCTTGGGTGGCAAAGCAAAAGCAGTTGCCTAGAGATGTGGTGATTTACTTTACTGATAAAAGAATAAGAAATGATATTGTGCAAAAGTCTTTTAACTCCACTCTAGAAATGAACGGAAGGAAGATTTGGATATATAAAGAGCTGCCGTCTAAGATATTAAAGGACAGAAAGGAATTTGGATTTTTGGTGACTGAGCTAAAGAAACAAAACATCCCATTTAGGTGGGATGCTCCAGTTGGCATAATATTGAGATACCAAGGAGAAAGATATCAATTAAATACTGTTGGAAAAGCGAAAGAATTTTACTACAAGGTTCTTAAAAAGGATTCAACATCTCCATGTAGGCCATCAGTGTTAGGACAGGACGGGAATAAAGAAATGCAAAATGAACAAGAGATCGAAACCCAGGCTAAGCAGATGGAGATGAAGGTAATGGAAAAACAACAAGTCACAGAGGCCCTTTCGGACGAGTCACTTTTGGATTCTCCTTCAGAGGTTATAGCTGGATTATCTACAAATACAAGAGAGGCGGCTTTGGATTTTAATGTGATGTCTTATCAAGTTATAGACCAGCATGGAAATCAATCAGCTGATATACAAGTCCTAGAAAGGCAACCACGATGGAGAGCTAAACCACAAAAAGTTAAGAAGAGAAGAAGCAGGTCCTACAAAACTAAAAAATTTTAGACTAAACAACAGTCTAATGCCAGTTACTTAAGAGGCGATTAAATATAATAAGTGGGACTTATAGACGGATGATACATGAAAATATAGCTGAGGCAAATTATTGACTTATACTATTTTGAGAAGAATAACAGATCTCTGCAGTGCTGTGTTTTTGGGATGTGGAAGATGGCCTCCAACTGAGTGGATTGGAACTTTCTATTCTGGACTCTTTGAAAAATCGATTACGTATATGTTGAGCTATAAGGCACGAGAACTATGGGATTGGGGCAAGCAGAAGATCTGGTTGTTACCCTAACACGGTGGTTGGAATGAATAATCTAGATGAAAGACACTACAGAAGATACTATATGGAATACAAATATAAAGTCACTCGGGTGGTTTTTTATACACAAAAACATTCATTATTGATGGGGGCAGATGGTAATTGAAGATACTGAACATACTGTTGGAACTAGAACTTGATGTTACCCTTACATGGGCGATGGAATTAATAATCTAGTTGAAAGAAATTACAGAAGATGTTATAAGGATTACTTAAAGTCATTTGAGGATTTTGTTTATATATGGAAATATTTCTCAGTGGTGTGGTGTGGGCAGAAGAACAAAGATATTAAAATACTATGTATGGTAGACCTGTAGGAAAAGGGGTGGAGATAGGTTAGGTTACTGATTGTTTAGTTTAGGAAAAGGGATGTTAGGTTCAGATATTAATATACATAAAAAATTTGAATTAAGAGATATATTTATGGGGGTGGAGGAAATGGGTAGATTTTGAGTTGAATAAATGCTAAATTAGGATTTATTATATAGTTTTATAGCTGAAGGTTGCTTTGAAATGTATAGTATAAGGGGGATATAATAACAATGTTAGAAAGAAATGGTTAGCATGTGGGGGGTGGTGTAAAAGGATGGTAAAGTATTATTTAATTTGATATCAATGATTTTATCTTGAAGAAGCCATGGGGGGGAGGGGGAGGGGGAGGGTTAGGGGGGCTAGGGAGGAGGGGGGAAAGGGGGAAAATCTGTATTTGAAAAACTTTTTCAATAAAAAGAGGAAGAAGAAGAAGAAGAAGAAGAAGAAGAAGAAGAAGAAGAAGAAGAGAAGAAGAAGAAGAAGAAGAAGAAGAAGAAGAAGAAGAAGAAGAAGAAGAAGAAGAAGAAGAAGAAGAAGAAGAAGAAGAAGAAGCGGCCCCTGGAAACCGGGAATGGTGGTGTGGATATCAGCGGGGGTGGTGAGGCCGGCCCCAACATTAAACTGGGCCATGGCACACCCCATGGAAGTACTGGAGCTGCTCTCAGGCCCTATTGCCGGAGAAGGGGCCTTGCTAGAGGGTGAAAACTGAGAGGAGCATAACGGACTGGAGAAGAAAGACCCCCTCCCGGGATATCTTGGCAGCTGTAGAGGACCTGGAGGCCCCCTGTGACATCCAATGGAGGCTGGGGTTTGGATTTGTTATCCCGGAAGAACTGAACTATCTGAGGAATGTAGGGCTGGGGGGCGACGGAGGAGTTTTCCGTCACATAGATACCAGCCCTTTTCTCCTCCCCCTCCCAGGTACTGTGTCTGCCTAAATGGGCTTATTATTCGCCCTAATTGAGGGAATCTTCTTTCTCCCCCCCCCTTTTCTTCCCCTCTTCCTTCTTCCCCTTCCCTTCTTCCCTTTTTTTCATCGGGACTTACTCGAATATGATCTTGAGTATAAGACTTTGCCAAGGATTTTTCATCTTCACCCCTGGCGTGACTCATAGACTGACTGATAGACTGATAAATCTTTCTTCCGACCATGGTCAGCCAAATTGATGCAACTGTTGAGGGGTCCTCTATTACATCATGGCTCTTGTCTGTGGGAGAACTTTTTCAATCTACGGCCCCGTGGGGTTCCGCTGTGAGAGGGCGGGCCGGAGGTCGCCCCCATTGGAGGAGATAATTTAGGACCCTCCTGCTGTTGTGGGAGGACAGTTGAGACACCAACAGCACATCGATGAACAATTGGCTGTGTTACATCTTTTGTGAAGTCCCCTGTCTGAGCTTTGGGCCTCCATCGCTGCATTTTGGAGATGTATATGACTGCAGATCTTCTTGCGCTGCGAGATTCCCCCTTCTCGCAGATGTGGCCCTCCTCACTATCGAGGGCCCACCTTAAGGAAGGGTTTTGGGACCCAGAGAGGTGGCATGTGAAAACGAGGGGATTGAGGGGTTTTTTAACAAAATTTTTAGTCAAATTTTTAAGGGGTCCTAGGGAGGGGGAGGGTCAGATTGGAATTCGGGCTGTGGGTATGGGGGATAACCCACAAGGGGGAGGGTCGGGTCTGGCAGTGAAGCGTGGTGTGGGGGATGGAGGGCCCGGGATCGAGGGGGGGGTTAGAGCTTGTCCGGATAGTTTTTTGAACATCAGTACTGTAGGTGGGAGGGGTAGATATGGCGGGAGCAGGGGGCCATATCGTGTTAGGGGAGTGCGCACTCGCTGTCTACGAGCGGTGGCGTGCTCCGGCCCCCAAGGCTCTACTCGCTCCTCAGGTTGCATAGACCCTCAGGACCCAGGCCTTCGGCTGATGCTGTGCAATGCCAGGTCCGTAGTAAATAAAGCCCCCCTCATCTGTGATCTTGTTCAGGAGGGGGGTGCGGACCTGGCAGGTATTACGGAGACCTGGTTGGACCAGGAGGGGGGGGTTCCCCTCGTTGAAATGTGCCCGCCAGGTTTCCAAGCATTCCATCAGCCGAGGTCACAGGGGAGGGGCGGGGGGGTAGCGGTTATCATTAAAGAAGGTCTGAGACCGAGGGAGGCCACTGTTCCTCAGACGGCCGGCTGTGAATCCCTTTTTGTGAAATGGGGTCATGGGGTTCAGATGGGTTTGCTGATCACGTACCTGGCTCCCTGCCACGTGGCAACAGCCCTGCCCGAGCTACTCAACGTCATCGCCGCGGTGGCGGTTGATACCCCTAAGCTTATGGTTATGGGGGATTTCAACCTGCCGTCCGTGGGTGAGACGTCAGAGATGGCTCAGGAGTTCATGGCTTCCATGACAGCTATGGACCTGACCCAGTTAATTCATGGCCCTACCCACACAGGGGGAAACACGCTGGATCTGGTTTTTGTCTCTGGACAGTGGTTGAGGGATCTTGATATAGGGGATATAGTTACTGAACCCTTGTCATGGTCAGATCACTCTCTCCTTCGTCTCGACTTTCAAACCACTGCACCCCGCCGCAGGGAGGCGGAGCCGGTCAGATGGTTCCGCCCCAGGCGCCTGATGGAACCTGACAGATTCCAGACGGAGCTTGGGCCATTTCCTGAGGTTCTGGCACACGCCTCGACTGGAGACCTGGTGGCCGCCTGGGATAGGGCGGCTGCTGGTGCTCTGGATCGGGTCGTGCCTTTGCGGCCTCTGACCCGGCGCCGATCTCAATTGGCTCCTTGGTTTACCGAGGAGCTGAGGGAGTTGAAGCGCCGGAAAAGACGCCTAGAGAGTAGTTGGAGGGCCAGTCTTCTTGAAGACTAGTAAGATCCCACATTAGGAATTACTTAGTGACGATAAAAGCAGCGAAATGTAGTTATTTTGCTGCTCTTATTGCGTCATCAGATAATCGCCCGGCCGCCCTCTTTAGGGTGACCCGCTCCCTGCTCCACCAGGAAGCGCGGGAGGACCCCTTGGAGGGTAGAGCCGAGGATTTTGTTCAGTATCTGTATGACAAAATCACTCAGATTCGGGAAGATTTGGACTCCGACTGGGTAGTCTCAGGGGGAGAGACAGGGGCAGGTCTTGAGAATGTTATCTGGGATGAGTTTGATCCTGTGACCCCTGAGGACGTGGACAGGATTCTGGGTAGACTGAACGCGACCACTTGTTTATTGGACCCGTGTCCTTCCTGGTTAGTACTGGCTTCCCGGGAAGTGACACGAGGCTGGCTCCAGGGGATTATAAACGCTTCGCTGAGTGAGGGTGACTTTCCCGCCGCCTTGAAAGAGGCGGTGGTGAGGCCTCTCCTCAAGAAGCCTTCCCTGGACCCGGCAATGTTGGTAAATTATCGTCCGGTCTCCAATCTTCGCTTTGTTGCGAAGGTTGTTGAGAGTGTGGTCGCGCAACAGCTCCCCCAGCACCTGGATGAAACGACGTATCTGGATCCGTTCCAGTCGGGCTTCAGGCCCGGGTACAGCACGGAAACGGCATTGGTCGCGTTGGTTGATGATCTCTGGAGGGCTCGGGACAGGGGGTGCTCCTCTGTCCTGGTCCTGTTAGATCTCTCAGCGGCTTTTGATACCATCGACCATGGTATCATGCTGCACCGGTTGGAAGAGTTGGGGGTGGGAGGCACTGTGTTGCGGTGGTTCTCCTCCTTTCTCTCTGACCGGTCGCAGTCTGTGTTGACAGGGGGACAGAGGTCGACCCCGAGGCCCCTCATATGTGGGGTGCCGCAAGGGTCGGTCCTCTCGCCTCTCCTGTTCAACATTTATGTGAAGCCGCTGGGTGAGATCATCCGTGGTTTCGGGGTGGAGTACCATCAGTACGCTGACGACACCCAGCTGTACATCTCCACCCCGGATCACCCCAACGATGCCCTTGAAGTGATGTCCCGGTGCCTGGAGGCCGTACGGATCTGGATGGGGAGGAACAGGCTCAGGCTCAACCCATCCAAGACTGAGTGGCTGTGGTTTCCGACGTCCCGATATAGTCAGTTGACGCCATCACTGACTATTGGGGGCGAATCATTGGCCCCCACGGAGAGGGCTCGCAACTTGGGCGTCCTCCTGGACTCACGGCTGTCTTTAGAAGAGCACTTGACGGCCGTGACCGGGAGGATTTTTCATCAGGTTCGCCTGATTCGCCAGTTGCGTCCCTTTCTGGATCGGGACTCTTTACGCACGGTCACTCATGCCCTTGTCACCTCCCGCCTGGACTATTGCAACGCTCTCTACATGGGGCTCCCCTTGAGGAGCACCCGGAGGCTCCAACTGGCGCAGAGTGCGGCCGCGCGGGTGGTAATGGGAGCGACATGGCGTTCCCATGTAACACCTCTCCTGCGCGAGCTGCACTGGCTCCCGGTGGTCTTCCGGGTGCGCTTCAAGGTTTTGGTTACCACCTTTAAAGCGCTCCATGGCTTAGGACCCGGGTACTTGCGGGACCGCCTACTACCACCAATAGCCTCCCACCGGCCGGTATGCTCCCATAGAGAGGGGCTCCTCCGGGTGCCGTCAGCCAAACAATGCCGACTGGCGGCCCCCAGGGGGAGAGCCTTCTCTGTGGGGGCACCTACTATCTGGAACGAGCTCCCCCCAGAGATACGGAGGATCCCGGATCTGCGCACCTTCCGCCGCGCCTTAAAGACCTTACTATTTCACCAGGCCGGCCTGGCCTAATTTTCCCCCTCTTTTATAAAAGATTTTTAAAATTTTAAATATTTTTTAGTATTTATATATTCAATTTTAAATTGGTTTTAAAAGTTTGGGGTTTTAAATTTGTCGGGGCCAAAATTATTTAATTTGATTTTATTCTATTTTTTAAATTTTGTATTGTATGTGTTTTTATTGTTTGGCTGTGCACCGCCCTGAGTCCTTCGGGAGTAGGGCGGTATAGAAATCTAATAAATAAATAAATAAATAAATAAATAAAATAAGAAGAAGAAGAAGAAGAAGAAGAAGAAGAAGAAGAAGAAGAAGAAGAAGAAGAAGAAGAAGAAGAAGAAGAAGAAGAGCAGCAGCAGCAGCTTTGGTTCCAGTCTAATCTATTCTAATCAATATACTTCATATATTAAATATCAGTAACTAATATGGGGAGAGATTGTAGTTGATGGTATAAAAATAACCTTTGAAAGAAGATATTTATGTAAGACAACCAAAATATCCATTTGGAGAAAAAAAGAAACCTACTGGTAACAGAAAGTGGATTAAGAATGAAGTGTCATACATAAACAAAAAGTAAGTGCATTTTGGGGGAAAACACGGGCTTCCGAACAGCTGAAGAACAGAACATGTGTTTCCCAAGGAAATGAATTTACAAGGAAAGAGTTTACAAAGTGTAAATCAAAATACTTTATAGGTACAGCAAATCCCATGGAGTGCAAGAGCTGGAACAGATGGGATTTGAGGGTCCTTCCAGATGTATAATTTCATTAATCTTCTTGGAAACAATAACTGGGAAACACAGGGTGATAGATTATGTAGAGTTTACCAGCCTGGGATAAATTTTCATGGAGACTTAAACCCAGCAGGTGGTCTAACTTGTCCCAGTGGGCCTTCACAAGGATAGAATGTGGCTTAGGGGAACACTGATCATATCTGGGCTTTGCTCTGATTTTTACACCAATAAAATAGGGACATCACACAAAGTTTGATGAGCATCTAGTTCTTTGATCTTTGTCCTATAAAAGATGGACTATGATCAACACAAGGAGCATATTTCCAGAGCCCAAAACTCCATGTCTCCCTTAAACTTTTGGGTCCAAATCAGAGGTGGGTTTCAGCAGGTTCTGATCAGTTCTGTAGAACCGGTAGTGGAAATTTTGAGTAGTTCGGAGAACCGGTAGTAAAAATTCTGACTGGCCCTGCCCCCATCTATTCTCTGCTTCCCAAGTCCCAGCTGATCGGGAGGAAATGGGGATTTTGCAGTATCCTTCCCCTGCCATGCCCACAAAGCCACACCCACAGAACCGGTAGTAAAAATGTTTGAAACCCATCACTGGGACTCCAAACCAAAAATTCCTCCAAAACTTCTTGACAAAATATATTTTTTTCATACACAGACAGAAGGGAGATATAAACATATGGGAAGAATGTATACTATTAAGGAGGTATGCTTAAATCTAAAAAGCCAAGTCTTACAATCTAGAACTATTATTCTATGATTCTTTTTTTGATTTTCAAATCAAAGCTTCCTGGGTGAAAAATGAGGGGTGAATTTCATCATATGATCCCCAAATATATTTTCAGTATATAAACAAGAATACCATATATATTTTAAATTAACCATGGAAAACATTCATTAAATAAAACCCATTAAAGTATTATATTTTACTTCAACGATTGAAGTATAACAAAAACCTGCCTACCCCATTTGTTGTCATTTCTAATAACCATGCTTTTATATTTAATTTAATGATCTGAGCTAGGTAACACTAGGTATTTACTGTGACAAATCAATATGGTTTACATTAAATTAATTTAAAACACATTAGTTGAATATGCTCTACCTTGATCCTACTACGTAAATCCTAGTCTCTTTTGGAATATGGCTTCTCAGCATAATATTGATTAATAGATTAAAAGAGTTGGAAGGGACCTGTAGGTCATCTAGTCCAACCTATCCAAGTGGAGACCTTACACCATTTCTGACAGATGGCAGTCCAGTCTCCTCTTGAAAGCTTCCAGTGATGAAGCTCCCACAACTTCTGAAGGCAACTTCTGTTCCATGGGTTGATTGTTCTCACTGTCAGAAAATTTCTCCTTATGTCCAGGTTGAATCTCTCCTTGTTCAGTTTGCATCCATTATTCCTTGTCTGGCCTTCAGGTGCTTTGGAGAATAGCTTGACCCCCTCCCCTCTGTGGTAGCCCCTCAAATATTGGAAGACCTCTAACATGTCTCCCCTGGTCCTTCTCTTCACTAGACTAGACATGCCCAGTTCCTGCAACCATTCATCGTATGTTTGAGCCTCCAATCCCCTCATCCTCCTGGTTGTTCTTCTCTGCACTTTTTCTAGAGTCTCAACATCTTTTTTATAGTGTGGTGACCAAAACTGGATGCAGTATTCTAGGTGTGGTCTTACTAAGGCTTTATATAGTGGTATTAGTACCTCAATTGACCTTGACTGTATCCCTCCCCTCCACACACCCCTTCCCTATCCAATATCTATCGGATCCAGGGCTTTCCTGAAAAATGATAAATGGACATTGTGTGATTGCCATACAAGCTCCACCCCTTTCATATATGTGTTCAACATCATGATGTCTACATTGAAGGGGGAGAAGCTAAACATCATGACATGCATTTGAATGTGGGGTTCTAGGAGGAGGAGGAGGAGGAGGAGGAGGAGGAGGATGGAGGGAGTAGAAGGAGGAGGATGGAGGGAGGGAGGAGAAGGAGGAGGAGAATTGTACGCTTCTTGGTGGTCTTGGAGCTTGGTTAGAAGAAAGTGGGGTTTGCTCTCAGAGAGAGCACTGATGATGTCACTTAGTTGGGTCATGAAACTTCTGCAAGAAAGCTCAGAGAAAGCATTGAGAACCTCACAGTTCAACCCTGAGCCACAAATCTTCTCTTGTATTCGACTGAAAAAACCCTTATGCACTTTGGCATCAAAAAGAAAATGATTTTGTGATGGATGGTTTTGATGATCAGAAAGAATAGGTTATGAAAGAAGGAAGTCATGATATAATTATACAGAGGATTGATTAGAATTGAATCCTTAACTGCTGAGAAGAACACTGGAATCCACTTCTTTCTAAAAAAATTTTCATCTTTTCTGTTCTTTTTCTATCTTCTTCTTTCTTTGCCTTTTCCTTTCTTTGTTTTCTTTTACATTTCACATAACTTTTTTCTTGAATATACTTCTAATTTAATGAGGTAAAGTAAACCCTTTCAATAAAAAAACATTTAAGAGTAAGTTTTGTTCAAATGGGCCCCAATTCCTGGTAACTTCATGGCAACACCACTTCCATCTTAATGTAAAGAAAACTACATGGACATGTCCTATGCATAGATCCTTTCCTAACAAAAATTCTCAGCTTTGCCCCTACAGCCAACAAATTTCACAAGACTATCACTAAGTACTGTGATTCTTGATGAATATATTTTATTTTTTCTTTATGTACACTGAGAGCATATGCACCAAAGACAAATTCCTCGTGTGTCCAATCACACTTGGTCAATAATCCACACTGTATATCGGACGTTAATACAATTGAGCGGGTCCAGAGGTATTTCACGAGAAGAGTATGCCACTCCTTTAACTCACAATAGAATCCCTTATGCCACCAGGCTTGAAATTTTGGGCTTGGACAATTTAGAACTGCGCCGCCTGAGGTCCGATCTAAGTATAGTACACAAAATTGTCTGCTACAACGTCTTACCTGTCAATGACAATAATACACAGGCAAACAATCGATACAAACTCAAGGTAAACTGCTCCAAACTTGATTGCAGGAAATACGACGTCAGCAACGCCTGGAATGCTCTACCCAACTCCATTGCTACATCCTCAAACCCCCACAGCTTTGACTTCAAACTGTCCACCGTGGACCTCACCCCATTCGTAAGAGATCCACAAAGGGTGTGTGCATAATTGCACTTACCTTCCCTGTCCTACTGTCCTCATTTATTTGTATTCATTTCCTTCATTCATGTCCATGTTCATATTCATACCTGCTATCTTCTACATGCTTGACAAATAAATAAATAAATAAATAAATAAGTAAATAAATAAATAAATTATTCTATTCTATTCTATTCTATTCTATTCTATTCTATTCTATTCTATTCTATTCAGATACCCTTCAAACCTCTTTTCTAGAGTTACCTAAACCTTGAAAACAATAACAGAATAAGAGTTAGAAGGAACCCTGAAGGTCTTCAACCTGCTGCACAAGCTCTTCAGGCAAATGGTTGTCCAATCTCTTCTTTAAAAAAATCTCCAGTGTTGGAGCATCCATAAATTCTGGAGGCAAGCCATTCCACTGATTAATTCTCCTGACTGACAGGACATTTCTCCGTAGTTCTAGGTTGCTTCTCTCCTTGAATTGTTTACACCCTGTCCTGGCATTTCTTGTCCTGCCTTCAGGGGGTCTGGAGAATAGGTTGACCACTTTTTTGCAGCCAGTTAGATATTGGAAGACTGGTATCATGTCACCCCGTCCTTTTTTTTAACTGACTAGACATACCCAAATCCTGCAATCGTTCTTCCTGTGTTTTACTCTCCAGCCCCTCAATCATCTTTGTTGCTCTTCTCTACACTCTTTTTAGAGTCTCTTTTTTTTTTTTAATATTGTGGTGTGTCAGAGTTTGTTGCAGCACACAATCAGACACACAAATAATTCTGCAGGATTCAGCTGCATAAAAAATGTCTTTATATACAATACCATGGTAGATTTTTCCACATTGTAGAGAAGAGAAATCACAAGTACAAACACAGCACAAAATGGAAGCACAAAATAGAGGCCAGCCAAATGGAGGAGAGAGAAGCTAGTGCCCTCAAGCTTATATACAGAACAGTTAAGCCACGCCCAGGCTCCAAACTGTCTCTTATGGTCCCATACAACAAATGCAACAAATACATACAACATGGTTATGGTCCCATACAACAAATACAATGTTTCAGTTACCAAACAGCCCTCATTGGCTGACCTGTTACCATTGTTGTGACCCAGGCCCAAGTAGGTATTATCAGATGCAATCAGTTCAAAACAGACTTTATTAGAATAGCTGAGAATTAACTCATTCTCAGTGTAGTCCAAACTAATTCAAAACAAATTCTTCATAACACAATTCTTCAGCCTTATCACCAACCTTGGTCTAATTAGGCAACCTGCCAAAGACTTTTCTTGGCAAAAGTTCAGAAGCAGAAGACGCCAACAAGAAATAAATGCAGCAAGACAAGAAACAAATCTATCAACGTTTTCCGACAAAGAGCCCAAGAGCTGTTGCTGGTCTTTTAAGCCTTATGGGAGGGGCCAATCATCTCTTGGCCTTACTCCCGAGTCATCCTCTTTATTTTAGCCGCTCTTGCATTCTGACAGCTCTTCTCATGCATGCACTAGGAACAGGTTCCTCTTGTTCCTCTTCCTCTCTGCTGTCAGCCTCTGGAGGCTTCGGAGTCCACACATCACTCCCAGATGGCCCTGGCCCCATCTCTGCCTCCGACGCAGAGCCCTCATCTGAGCCTTCCCTAGACTCCAGGACTGGCCCATGTTCCTCCCAGCCTCCTCACTGTCCGACTCCACTGCTAACTCCGCAGGCTGCTGGTGGACCACAACAACCATGTCTATCCAAACAGCCCCCATTGGCTGACCTATTCCAGTCTATGAATATTCATACTCTAACATGGTGACCAAAAATGAATGAAATATTTCAAATGTGTTTTTTCCAAGGCCTTATAAAGTGATACTAACACTTTATAAGACAATACATCAAAGTCCTATCTCAGTTTTATTAATACTGGATTTGCCATTCTGTTCCTGACACCTGAACTTAACATATTAGAAAGCCCTTCTCAATGCTGGGGAATGAGATTAGATGTGGGATGGGCATGAGAGAGAAGGTTCCCCAATAGCTATATTCTGTGGAAAAAAGACCCAAATGCAGAAATTGGACTTGCATTTAAATGCACAATGAACCCATTTTCATTTCATTCACCTTAAATAACTGATCCAGGTTTCCTATATATACACTTAGACTTGTCCATCTGCATAAGCTTCTCTTCTCTGACAGGCTGTCATTTTTTTGTTGTGAGAACCATCACACACCAGAAAAACAATTTTGTTGGCATTCACCCTTCTCGGTGTTATAGAAATACTGGCAGACTATATTTCTGGCTTTTCTATTGGAAACAAAAACTGATCAGTCGCTGACCACTGCTTCTGCACAGTTTTCTGCAAAGCTATTGTGTGCCTTCTACTGACCAAGTCCATAAACAGATGCATCAGTGGTCCTATCTATCTATCTATCTATCTATCTATCTATCTATCTATCTATCTATCTATCTATCCTTTTCAAGTATTGCATTCTAGATGCCTTATACTGGAACCTTGGAGCCCCCATTCTGTAAATTTCTTTGCTCTCTAAAGACTATCTAGAATGACTGCCCTGCATTTCTTTGCCTCTGGATAGAGATGGAGATAGAGACAGAGATGAAGATAACAGAATAACAGAGTTGGAAGGAACTTCGGAAGTCTTCTAGTCCAACCCCTGCACAAGCAGGAGACCCAATATCATTCCAGACAATTGGGTGTCTACTTGTCCAATCTCTTTTTAAAAACTTCCAGTGTTGGAGCGTTCACAACTTCTGGAGGCAAGTTGTTCCACTGATTAATTGTTCTCACTGTCAGGAAATTTCTCCTTAGTTCTAGGTTGCTTCTCTCCTTAATTAGTTTTCATCCATTGCTTCTTGTCCTGCTCCCAGGTAATTTCAAGAATATTAAATTACTTGTTCTCTTTGATAATCCCTTAGATATTAGACTTAATTCTCACTAACAGAGATGAAATGATAGAAGGTTTTGAAGCTACAAGAACCTTGGGGGGTTGGAAGTGATCATGCAATATTGGAATGCAACATTATGCAAGCACAAGCAATAGAACAAAGTCAAACTTGAGTATTGGATTTTAAGAGAGTTAATTTCAATAAACTTAGAGAGAGCTTGGGAAGGATTCCATGGATGAGAATCCTCAAGAGGAAAAACAACTCAAGAAGCTTGGGAGAATTTGAAAAATAAGATTATAAAAACCCAGTCTAGCACAATACCAATAAAGAAGAAAAATAACAGCTCTCAAAAGAAACCAGCATGGTGGCATAAAGAACTCTCTGATAAATTGAAAGACAAAAAGGACAAGTATAAAAAGTGGAAAGAGGGGCACATAACAGGGCAGAATATTAGCAAATAGCCCGAGCCTGCAAAAATAAAGTGAGGAAAGCTAAGGCTCATAATGAACTAAGGCTTGTGCCAAAAGTCAAAAATAACAAACAAAATCTTCTTTCAACATGTTAAAAACAAGAGGAAAAAAAAAGTCAAGGAAACGATTGGTCTATTGATGGGAGAAAGTGGCAAGAAAGTGACAAGCAACAGGGAGAAAGCAGAACTACTTAACTCATTTTTTTGCATCTGTCTTTACACAAAGGGGGAAAAAAACAGTCCAGGATTTGAACAGTGTTCAACATAACATCAGGAAAGTAACTGAGTACTTCAGATCTATTCTGCTGCCAGCAGCCTTTCAAGGTAGATAATATATTCCCAGTTCTTTTAGCCTGCAAGAAAGGAAGAAAAATTTGCCAGGTCCCTATTTTTATAGGAATTTAACCATGTGATATTTCTCACCCCTGAGTATGGATTGGATCATCCTTGTCCTAAAATCCATCCTTGATATGTGATACTCAGGGACATAAACATGAAAATAAGTATATTAAGAAAAAGCATCTACCAAAGTGTATCTGACTGCTCTTTAGAAGGCCAGATCCTTAAGATGAAACTCAGATACTTTGGCCACCTAATGAGAAGGAAGGACTCCCAGGAGAAGAGCCTAATCCTGGGAAAGATTGAGGGCAAAAGAAGAAGGGGACGGCAGAGAATGAGGTGGCTGGGTGGAGTCACTGAAGCAGTCGGCATGATCTTAAATGGACTCCAGAGGATGGTAGAGGACAGGAAGGACTGGAGGAACGTTGTCCATGGGGTTGCGATGGGTCGGACACGACTTCGCAACTAACAACAACAAAAATGTATCTGCAAAGGAAAAGGATGTTTGTAATAAATACCCACTGGAAACAGTAGGGATAAAGATGCATCTATTGGGAGAAATACATGTGGAATTTGTTATTTTATTTAATTTGGCCACATTTGCAAACTGATGCCAAAGACAACAGAAATAAATTTGAAGTTCAGAAGATGAAAACCTAATTGAAGCTAAAATTTACAGATTATTTTTCCAAACCTATTAACTGGCAAAGAGTAAACCCCAAGAATGATGCAAAATGGGTGGCTCACCATTAAATCTTGCCTCTTCTCATTGACCTACAAACCATTTATGTTGGCTCATTTAGATAGATAGATGTTTAATACATTTCCTGCTTACAGGGCTTGTCTGGAACTGCGAAATGCAGGCTTGCTTTGCGCTCAGATCATGGAAGGACTGGCTAAGAAACATGGCATGCATTCTAATATGGAGGAAACTGTATTTGTTTCTTTGGAGGATTTTCATCCTTTCAGAGAAGTTGAATGACAGGATAATAACAGAGTTGGAAGGGACCTTGGAGGTCTTCTAGTCCAATCCCCTGCACGTCTTCTTGGTCACGTGGCCGGCATGACTCAACATCAAAGGCGCACAGAACGCTGTTACCTTCCCACCAAAAGTGGTCCCTATTTTTCTACTTGCATTTTTTACGTGCTTTCGAACTGCTAGGTTGGCAGAAGCTGGGACAAGCACTAGGGATTCAAACCACTGAACTGCTGACCTTTTGATTGACAAGCTCAGTGCCTTAGCCACTGAGCCACCATGTCCCTTTTTCATTAGTCTAGACTTACCTAATTTCTGCAACCATTCTTCATATATTTTAGCCTCCAGTACCTTAATCATCTTTGTTGCTCTTCTTACCTTCTGGGCAAATTTCTTGCTTTTGAAATAAAGACATAATCGTGCATTGCTTTAGAAAAGAGATGGGCATGCCCCAAGACTTCTCTTGTCCCCTCATGTTGTCACTGAGCAGTTTCTGCCAGAAATAAAGTTGGCAAGCTAGGAGCTTAGAAGTTCTTGGATTTTGAGAAAAGCATTATAACAGTGTACTCCAAATGCCTACCACAGCTTTGAATGAAATGACCACATGCCACAAAGAAGAGGGAGTGAAGCTATCCTCCAAGCACCTGAGGACAGGACAAGAAGCAATGGGTGGAAACAAATCAAGGAGAGAAGCAATTTAGAACTAAGAAGAAATTTCCTGACAGTGAGAACAAATAATCAGTGGAACAACTTTCCTCCAGAAGTTGTGAATGCTCCAACACTGGAAGTTTTTAAGAAGAGATTGGATAACCATTTGTCTGAACTGGTGTAGGGTTTCCTGCCTAAGCAGTGGGTTGGATTAGAAGACCTCCAACGTCCCTTCCAACTCTGTTATTCTAAGTACAAAATAAAAAAGTCAAAAATAAAATAAGAGGAAGAATAAAGAATTTAAACCTTGGAACAAAGACTTAGATAGGCTTTGATTTCACTGCAGTGGGTCAATCTGAGTCTCTGTGACTTGCATTTTAGTCTCCTGCTGAAAGGCAAGTTCCTGGAGCCAAGATTAAGAATATGGAAAATCAAAAATTACAGCCATGTCCAGCAGGAATCCTGAAACCTTCCCACCATGTTGAGGGAGAAACTATGCATGAAAAAAAAAATTGTAATGTAAATAGATTTAAATCCCAAGGGCAACCATTAGCCTATGACACCTTTGTCATTTTGTAACTCCAGTGGATCTTGTCTTCTCATTGTTTTGATTTGAAGGATTTGAAAGAAGTCTTTCTGTGTCAGAAGATCCTGCAGAAATATGATGGGAATGTGTGCAGCAGGATGGGGGATGCAAATAATTCTTCTTTGCATCAGAGTTGGAGAGATTTATTCATTTCACATGTTTCTATCATTAATCCATTCTGCCATATTTTCTGCATTTAAAAAAAACCCCTATATATTTGCATAAACAAACACTTTCAAATTCAATTGTATATTGTTCCACATTGTCACAAAATCTGGAAAGATCAATGTCCTTCAACTGACCCAGAATTCATCTAGAAAGGACCGAATCACGTTTTCTCTTATAAATGTGAACAGGACAAATATCTCTAGCACTTCCCACCAAGGTGCAATAAACATTTGTGAATGTTTGAGAAACATAAGTGCAGTAACTCCCACTGTGACCAAACAGGAATCTGAGAACAGAGATTGAGTCCTTCAGGATCAGAAGAGCTATTAATTAATTTGTTTGTGCATTACTCGTGACCCACACGTTGACTCTGCATGGCATGAGATTGAGCGGAGGGCCACAGTTGGGGAATTACAGTCTTTGTTTAATTGAAGTGCTATTTGATTCCTTCCAATATCACCCCTTTCTTGCCTTCTTCTGTTTCTTTATCTGCATGCATCATTAGGTCCCTGCAAATTTCACCCCAACCCATCATTAAAGGAGACCCACCAAATAATTTCTGGTGAAACATTCTGGTGTCATCTCTTCAAGTTAAGTGGTACACACTTTTATTGAGATCTGACATCCCAGTCCCAGAAAGAGAGATTCAAAAGGGAAAAAGGGAGAACATGTTGTCAGGGATATTCCAGGAATGACCGGGAAACGAGGATTCCAAGCAAGAGACTTTAATAAAGATGGTTGAACAATTCCATGACAAAGAGAAATATGAAGCCATTCAATAATCTCAGCTCATTTGCATAGGCAAGACAGTTGCTCAGAGATTTTGGGTATCTGTTGGAGCATTATAATGTGCTTAATATGTAACCAGAGCAGGTAATCTGGATGTGCTCATAGGCAGATCTTGAAGGTGTCCTCTCCCATTCCCTCCCTCCCTCCCTCCTTACCTCCCTCCTTTCCTTCGCTCCATTTTATTTCTTTCCTCCTTTCTTCTTTCCTCCCTTTCCTTTCTTTGTTTCTTTTCCTTCCTTCCTTCCTTCCTTCCTTCCTTCCTTCCTTCCTTCCTTCCCTCTTTTCCTTCCTTTTCCTTTTCCTTCCTCCCTCCCTCCCTTCCTTTCTTCCCCCCTTTCTCTTTTCCTTTCCAACAGTATGTCAAAGACCCAAAGGTGCTTTATTTTTTTTCAAGAGGCAACTGGACTTTCTGGTTTTTCTTTGAAGACGTTTCACTTCTCATCCAAGAAGCTTCTTCAGCTCTTCAGAAGAAGCTTCTTGGATGAGAAGTGAAACGTCATCAAAGAAAAAACCAGAAAGTCCAGTTGTCTCTTGAAAGAAAGCACCTTCGGTACAACCATGACTTGGATGACTGAGAATCTCCATAGACATGTATGTCAAAGAGTTCACCATTTGATTTGCTTATCTTGACTCCAATTCCCATCAGTGGTGGGTTGCCCACCACAAGAACCGGTAGTAAAACCAGCGGGAGGCTCCGCCCACTGACCCAGACGTCATCAGGAAGCTTCTGTGCAACACAGCTCCATTGCGAACCAGTAGTAAAGGTAAGTAGAACCCACCCGATTCTCCACCCTTCGGATTCAGTTCCCAATGGAAGGGATGAGGAGGCTAAAAGAGACCAACCGGGATCTTTTTTTTTTTATTGAAAAAGTTTTTCAAATACAAATTTTCCCCCTTTCCCCCCCCCCTCCCTAACCCCCCCTCCCCTCCCCCTGTGGCTTCTCCAAAATAAAGCCCAAGTTAATAACAGATTATATAATACTTTACCATCCTTTTATTCCACCCCCATATACTGACCCTTTCTTTCTAACAATATTATTATATCCCCCTTATACTATACATTTCAAAGCAACATTCAACTGTAAAATTATATAATAAATTCTAATTTAGCAATTTCATCTATTCAACTCATAATCTATCCATTTCCACCTCCCCCATGCATATATCTCTTAAGCTAACCTATCTCCACCCTTCTAACAATATCATTATGTCCCCCTTATACTATACATTTCAAAGCAACATTCAAAGCAACATTCAGCTGTAAAACTATATAATAAATCCTAATTTAGCAATTTTAACTCATAATCTATCCATTTCCTCCTCCCCCATACATATATCTCTTAATTCAAATCTTTTACGTATATTGATATAACATAACATCCCTTTTCCTAAGCTAAACAATCAGTAAGCTAACCTATCTCGACCCACTTTCCTACAGGTCTACATACATAATATTTTCAATATCTTTATTCTTCTGCCCATTCCACTAAGAAAAATTATTTACATATATATATATATATATATAAAATCCTCAATTGGCTTTAAATTTGTAATCCATATGATATCTTCTGTAATGTCTCTCAACTGGATTGTGAATTCCATTACCCATGTTAGGGTAACATCACATCCTAATTCCAACAGTATATTCGGTATCTTCAATTACCATCTGCCCCCATCAATAATAAATGTTTTCATATATAAAAAACCACCCGAGTGACTTTATATTTATATTCCATATAGTGTCTTCTATAATGTCTTCCATCAAGATTATTAATTCCAACCCGTGTTATGGTAATAGCCAGATCTTCTGCATGCCCCAATCCCTTAGTTCTCTTGCCTTATAGCTCAGCATAAACGTAATCCATTTGTCAGAGAATCCAAAATAGAAAGTTCCAATCCACTCAATTTAAGGCCATCTTCCACATCCCAGGAATACAGCACTGCAAAGATCTGTCACTCTCCTCAAGATAATATAAACCAATACTTTGCCTCAATTATATTTCTATATATTCAATCAGCTCTTAAATAACTGGCATTACACTGTTGTTTGGTCTAAACACTGTTGGGATCTTTTAATGAGGTTGCTCCAGCGTAACTTTTTCACAAGCCATTTTATTTAACCAAGGGTGTAGGGGGAACCTTCCTTGGTGCAAAATAGCTGCCATATGTCTCCATCTCAGGGATGTTGCATTTTGTTCCTTGCTATTTCTCCCAAGGAAAGGGAAGGGGGAGAAAAAGAGAGGAGGAAGGGAGGGAGGTGTTGTGGTCCGCCAGCAGCCTGCAGAGCTGGCAGTGGAGTCAGACAGAGATGAGACTGAGGAAGAACCTGGGCCAGTCCTGGAGGCTGGGGAAGGCCCGGATGAGGGCTCTGCGTCGGAGGCAGAGATGAGGCCAGGGCCATCGGGAAGTGATGTGTGGACTTCGGAGCCTCTAGAGGCTGACAGTAGAGAGGAAGAGGAACAGGAGGATCCTGTTCCTAGTGCACATATGAGAAGAGCTGCCAGAAGGCAGGAGCAGATAAAGCAGAGAGGACGACTCAGGAGTAGGGCTAAGAGATGATTGGCCCCTCCCATAAGGCTTAAAAGACCAGCAACGGCTCTTGGCCTCTTTGCCGGAAAACAACATTGAGAGAATTGCTTCTTGTTTCACTGTATTCATTTCTTGTCAGCGTCTTCTGCTTCTGAACTTTTGCCAAGAAAAGCCTTTGGCAGTTTTCCTAATTATTGCCAAGGTCGGTTATAAACTGAAGAACGGTGTTTTGAAGAATTTGCTTTAATTTAGTTTGGACTACGTGAGAATAAGTTAATTCTCAGCTGTTCTAATCAAGTCTGTTTGTTTTCGAACTGTTTGTATTTAATACTAACTACTTGGGCCTGGGTCACAACAGAAGGAGAAGGAAAGTACACTAACTAAATTACAAAGAGATCACTTTTTTAAAAAATAAAATGATGTTCAAATAATTATGTTCAAATAATTATTTGTTTACCAAATGGTTCTCTTTGATACTGAAATATTCTCTTCACCACAGGAAAATGTGGGCTGTGAAATCCTACCTTAATATTATACTATAGGAACAGTAGTAGGTTCCTTTTAACTTCGCTACAAGTTTGGAACTGGGAGTGCACGGGCGCATGCTTCGCTTGCATGCGGACCTTCTGCACATGCGCAGAGCATCTGTGATGATTTCCGGGCAGGTGGGCGGAGCCTCCCACCGCCGCTGTATAGGAAGAAATATTCATCTGGTTCAGTTCTAAGCTGGGAGAAAGGCACTGGAGACAAAATGGAGGCTGGAGGCTGATTGGAAAGAGGGTCCATTTATGGATGAAGCAGAACCAACAAGCACATGTGTAATTCTGGGCAGCTGACCATGTGGAGTTGAGAGTGGGGGGCATTTATACCTTCTCTTGGGCTTTGCACTTGAGCTTCCTGTTCCTGTGCAAGAACATGTATTCTATTGGTTGTTGTAGGGGTCATAACTGGGTCTGTAGGTTGTCTGAGCTCCCAGGTTTTGTTGACGTTTGCTGGGGGTGGTGCAACTGAGATGAGGCAATGAAGGAGCTTGTGTTGGGCAATTCCTCTTATGGCTGAGGGCTAATCCTACATTAGTTCCGACCTTGCTGCAGGGAATTTTTTCCTATGAATAGAGCTACCTAGATACTTGGTTTCTTTCAATAACCACTTTATCTCTTAAGTGCTGACATCTGCTGAGAGCTATTAAGAAAGGTGGGAGCTGCTTTTTAAAAAAACATGTTTCTCCATTTCTCATACAGGGAAATATCATATTCTGCCTTTTTTAAAAAAAAATAAATCTCAAAATATTTCATTTTTCTAAGAGAGGGGTTGGGTGCTAACTTTCTACAATACCATAATGTGCCCTTTTGGCTTCAGTGTATGTCTTTTCTTCTCCCTCTATTTCTCCCACTTTACTCGAGCATTTTGGTGACAGAAATACCACCAAGGAGTTTAGAGGACAAAGGAAATAATAGTTTCGCTCTGCAGAAGCTGCAGCTATTTTCCCCACACACAGATGTTTCTTCAGGAACTGGGTAAGACTACAGAATAGCATCAGAGCCTAACTGAGTTTTGGAAACTCTGAGTCCACAGAGCCTAATGTTCTAGAACATGGGTTGGCAATCCACAGCTCTGGAGCCACATGTGGCTCTTTCATCCCTTTGCTGCAGCTCCCTGTCGCCGGTCGGCTCCACAATTGATAGGGCTTTCGGTTAGGACAGGTAGAGGAAAAAGGATTCCATGCTAGGAAGAGACTCCATGGTGGGGGAGCCGGACTTCCAGTTGGCTCCAGAATTGAACAGGGGGTTTCCCGTTGGGACCATTGTGGCTCTTTGAGTGTTTAAGGTTGCCAACCCCTGTTCTAGAACATTTTGGTCTCAGAGTCCCTTTCCATTCTCAAAAATGACTGAAGATCCCAAAGAGTTTTGGTTTATGTGAGTTACATCAGCATTTACTGTATTAGAAATTAAAACTGAGAAATGTTATTTATTTATCTGACTTTGAGGACACCCTGAAAGAGTCTTGGAGATCTCCAAAGGCTGTTCTAGAGAAACATTTGAGGGGAAATGTTGAAGTGGTTATGGACTGGAGAAAAAGGAATGTTTGTTAATTATTATTTAGTTATTGTTACCTGTGAAGCTGTCAGGCATGATAAACCAGGTCTACATGTGAAGGCTTAATTTAAATGCTTCATTGCTAAAAGTCTACACACAAGAATCTTCTCAACTAATGCCAAATACCTGGTTAGAGTTAGATAAGGGACAAAGGCAGTCAAAGTGGGTTTGGACTTAGATCTTTTGTGGCTATGTAGGGATTCTAGGTTGATCCCTCTTTTTACTCTTCCCCTTGGTTCTGCTAGTCATTCTCCTACAAAAGCAATCCAAGAAGTTCTTGAGAAAACAGGTTGATGCAAATGAAACATCTCCAGACACCAGAGTCGAAGAAAAAGAACTGGAAAAAATCATGAAATATCGCGACCTGGCCATCGAAACTACACGGCTATGGATGAAATATCTATCTATCTATCTATCTATCTATCTATCTATCTATCTATCTATCTATCTATCTATTAGTTCAATTTATATGCCACCCTTCTCTGAAGACTCAGGGCGGCTTACAATGCACTTATAGCAATAGCCTTCATTCTTTGTATATACCTGCTTATTAGGGTTTTTGGCCCCCCATAAGCAGTGTTTCTACAAAGTCAGCTTATTGCCCCCACAATCCGGGTCCTCAATTTACCTACCTCGGAAGGATGGAAGGCTGAGTCAACCTTGAACCTGGTGAGATTTGAACTTGCATTAATTGCAGGCAGCTGGCAGCTAAGTGCTAGATAACAGCACTTAGTCCGCTGCACCACCAAATACATACAAATATGTAACAGTGATACTCATTTTCATTGGGGCACTTGGTACCATGTCCAAGAATTTTATAAAACACACCAAGAAATTGCAGCTTCCTGCAATAACACCAGTGAAACAGCAAAAAAATGAGCTACTTGGAACATCATATATTTTAAGAAGATACTTGGTTGATACCTAGGATGCTGGCAGCAACCCATCAATCGTATTTATGACACATTTTTAAATGTTCAGCTGACTGAGTTTCATGTTTAATGAGTAAAAAAGATAATAATAATAATAATAATAATAATAATAATAATAATAATAATAATAATGGTATTTGTGACACATTTTTAAATGATCAGTTGACTGAGTTTCATGTTTAATGAATAAAAGTGAAGAAGGAGGAGGAGGAGAGGAGAAGAAGAAGAAGGAGAAGGAGAAGGAGAAGGAGAAGGAGAAGGAGAAGGAGAAGGAGAAGGAGAAGGAGAAGAGGAAGAAAGATTGTGTGCATTGAAATGACTTACAATCAATGTGTCATACCTTCACATGGAGAAGTGAACATATGACTATTGTTGAGAAGCTTCATGCTGCTAATATTCCTAAACAGCTGGATTCCAAGGATTCAACATTTTTTCAGATCCTTCTTCTTGTACCTGTGAAGGTATCAGTGGATTCTCTGTTGGCAACACCTCTACTGCAATTCTAGAATCGTCCTAATATGTCTCATTTTGTACATCTCTGGTATGATTTGGAGAGAGAAAGGATCATCAACAATGCTCCAACATACAAAGGTGTTGCCTAAACAGCCAAATAAACATCGAATCTAATTCCATGGTGGAGCTGTATCTATTCTCCGCATATATAGTTTGTGTGAATAAATTTTCTTAAGTGACTTTGAGATCAACTTGCTTTGGGAAGCCAAAGCGATATTGTTTTAAGACTTATACAATAGGATTAATCAGCAGAAGCATCATGTTAAATGGTACAAACTATTAATCCCCCACTTCGGGAAACCATGGAGTCAACAGCCTGAAAAAGCTGCAATGAATTTCTTCAAAGCTCTTCAGAGTATTCTTAATATGAATTTCTTCGGTGGAACTCTTCAGCATATTCTCAGTTTGATGCATTATGGCATTTTGTGTGAGTGTCAATTATAGACACTAAATTGTTTGTATTCCTTCAGGGGTTTAAGGCCTGGCGCATTTGCTCAGATACCTTCTTTCCAGGTCATTAAGACACAGTTGTCAAAAAAAATAGATGGAACCAGCTCTTAATCTCTTCCAGCATTGGGGAAAACTAAAAGGGGAAGGACTTCACCTCAGTTGCCTCGGCTGGTAATTTACATTCTACAGTAGTGGCTAAAATTGTGGAAACCTTTTGGGAAAAGTGTATTTTTTAGGTTTGATGGTTAATAACACCACTTTTTTTTTTTTTGGAGTTTCAAGATCATCCTATTCCACTGCTGGAATGGCCCGGGAATAGCCCAGACCTTAACTCAATTGAAAATCTATGGAGCCGACTAAAGAAACTTGTTAGTCAGAAGCGACCCAGTAATAAAATCCAGTTAATAGAAGCAATCCTTCAATCTTGGTTTCACATTATAACAGCTGCAGAACTAAAAGACTTCGTTCACTCCATGGTAAGATGTTGTAAGGCCGTAATTCATGCTAAAGGGTACACAACTAAATATTAACTGACATGGGGATAATTTTGTTTTTTCTATGGTGATCATTTTTGTATATCTCATTTTTTCTACGTGTTTCAATTTTCTTCTTTATACCGTAACTGCTATTCTAATAGCACATCCTTCCTAAAAGTTATTGCATTACATTCTTGATTAAATTATCTTTCCATTGAGATATAATTTTATGGTACTACTCCCCAAAAAATGTGGTTTTATTAGCTAGTTTTAGAAAATACACATTTCCCAAAAGGTTTCCACAATTTTGGTCACTGGCTTCGTGCTTCCAGGAGCAATGTGAGATCGCAGCTGTCTCTTCCTTTTAACTGCTAGTGGGGGTGTGAGCTGATTGGGTGGGAACTTGGCTGTGTTCTGATTGGGTGGAGGTGTGTTCTGATTGGTTAGGGGCTTGGCTGTGCTCTGATTGGATGGGGGTGTGTTCTGTTTGGGTGGGGGCTTGGTTGTGCTCAGCTTAGTCTGAGTTGCAGGGGATTTGAGCTGGTGAGCTGCATTGTTGTTGTTTGGCTTCGTGTTTGTGACCGTGCGAGCTCTTCATGGTGGGTGTCAGTCTGCTTCATGTATGGATTGGAGGGGTTAATGGCTAATGATGCAGCTGCGGTCTGGCTTCTGGTCCTCGGTCGTGGCTCATTATCAGTGTGGGTTTGAGTCTGCTTTCTGCGTGGATGTGTGGTGGTGGCATCCTGTGTGGCTCTCGTGAGTGAGGGTCTGGTGTCATTCGTCGTGTTAGGGACTTGTTTGTCAATAAGGGTGGGTTTCCAAATGGCTGGTAGGCGGGAGGTATCGTCTCGTTTGTTCATGCTGTGCGGGCGTTTTTCTATCTCGATGGCTTCTCTGATTATTCTGTTGTTAAAGTGTTCAGTTTTGGCGATAGTTCTGGTCTTTTTAAAGTCAATATCATGTCCTGTGGCTTTAAGGTGTTGGACCAGGGAAGAAGTTGGTTCCTCTTTTCTGACTGAGATCTTGTGTTCTTCTATGCGTGCACTTATTCGTCTGTTGGTTTGTCCAATGTATGTGGTGGGGCAGGCGGTGCATGGGATTTCATATACTCCTTGATTTTCTAACTCAATTTTATCTTTGGGGTTCCTTAGGATGGTGGATATTTTTCGGTTTGTGCAGAATGCTGTCTTGATGTTATGTTTGTGGAGGATTTTACTTATTCTGTCTGTGGTGCCTTTTATGTATGGGAGGAGGGCTTTGCCGTTTTCTTGTTCTCTGTCTTGGATTTTAGTGGGGGTTTCTTTTTGGATTAGGTTGGTGATCTTATTTCTTTGGAATCCATTGGATGTTAGTACGTTAGTGAGAGTGTGTAGTTCGGTTTTTAGGTGTTGTTCGTCAGCTAAGCGTTTTGTTCTGGAAATGAGTGTCTTGGCTACAGAGTTGATCTGGGCAGGGTGGTGGTGTGAGAGTGCGTGCAGATAGCGGTTTTGTGTGTGTTTTCTTCTGGTAGATAGTGTGTCCTAGGGAGCCATTGGATTTTCTGTAGACTAAGACATCCAGGAAGGGAAGTTGGTTGTTCGCTTCAGTTTCCATGGTGAACTGTATTTTGGGGTGTAGGCTGTTGAGGTGTGTGAGGAAGTTGTCCAGTTTTTTCTTTCCTATGTGGCCAGATTATGAAGGTGTCGTCTACATATCTGAGCCAGAGTTTGGGTTTGTGATCAGATTTTTCTAGAGCTTGGGTTTCAAAATATTCCATATAGAGGTTGGCAATGACAGGTGAGAGGGGTGATCCCATGGGTGCTCCTTCTATTTGTTTGTATTTCTGTCCATTATAGATGAAGTATGTGTTGGATAGGCAGTGGTTGGTCAGATCTAAGATGTGCTTGGGGGGGTTATATTTGTTTTGGATAACTGTCAAGGCTTCTTTGATTGGTACTTGGGTGAAGAGGGATATGACATCGAAGCTCACGAGTAGGTCACTGGGCTGTAAGTTTTGTTGCTTTATGATGTCTATGAACTGGAATGAGTTTTTTACGAATGAGGTGATGGATTCTGCATTGGGCTGTAGTTGTTTGGTGAGAAATTTGGCTAGGTTTTGTAGAGGTGAGCCTATGGAGCTGACTATGGGTCTAAGTGGGGTTCCTTCTTTGTGTATCTTGGGGAGACCATAAAGCTTAGGACATCTGGATGATTTCTCTCTGGGAATGATTCTTTGCTGAATCTCTTCGCTGATGGGGGAGGCTTTTATTTTGGATCTGGTGGTTTTTTCCAGGTAGGTGGTGGTGTCGGTGTTTAGGGGTTTGTATATGGAGTCTTGGAGTAGGTTGGTTAATTTGGTTTGGTAGTCAGATGTGTTCATAACCACCGTGGCATTGCCCTTGTCTGCTGGTAGGATTATTATGCTGGTGTCTTCTTTCAGGTTAAGTAGTGCTGTCTGTTCCTCTTTGGGTAAGTTACTTTTGAGTGGCTTGCTGGTGCAGAGGATGTTGGTGATTTCGAGTCTGATTCTGTTTGCGTCGTCGGGGTTGATTTTGGTCAGGCTGGTTTCAACTCCGCATATAATGGTTTCAGTGGGGATGCTTTTGGGAGCGACTGCAAAGTTGAATTCTTTGGAAAGGACATTGGTTTTGGCTTTGGTGAGGATCCTATCTGAGATGTTATGCACCGTTTGTTCCATGTGTGGCTGTGAGGGTGGAGGGGATTGTTTCTGGCGTTCTTGTAGTCTTCAGAGTTTTTTGGTGCGTGTGTCTGTCTTGAGGGTGGTCTGTGTTTTGGCTCTCCAGACAGCAAGTTGTTTGGATTTGTCCCAAAGTGCGGGGTGGATCTTGTTGCTGAGTTTGAGGTGAAGTGTGAGGAGATCCTTGTTGATTCGGTCTAGGAGGAATCTTTTTCTGTGGAGTTCATTTCTGATTAGGGCTAGTTCTGTTCTTTTCAGAATGCGTTTGGTGGCTGCAGAGTTGGAGTGGAATTTCAGTTGGAAGCCTGTGGGGATTAAATTTTGATCTCGGCAGTTGCGTAGGAATGCAAGGTCACATAAAATGGAAGCTCTTTGGACTTCGAGTTTTTCATAGGTCCTTGTCAGATGGTGGATTTCCTCCCCGTAGAGGTGCGATATTTGTTTTCTCAGGTTTTCGCGGGTGTTTGTATGTAGGTCTTTGGTTATTCGGGTCTTCTCCCACGTAAAATTGTAAGTGTCTTGGCGACGTTTCGACGAAGTCTCATTCGTCATCTTCAGGCTGGTGTTCTCGGCTTCGTGCTTCCAGGAGCAATGTGAGATCGCAGCTGTCTCTTCCTTTTAACTGCTAGTGGGGGTGTGAGCTGATTGGGTGGGAACTTGGCTGTGTTCTGATTGGGTGGAGGTGTGTTAGGGTGGTTAGGGGCTTGGCTGTGCTCTGATTGGATGGGGGGTTGGTTGTGCTCTGATTGGCTGGGGGGGTGTTCTGTTTGGGTGGGGGCTTGGTTGTGCTCAGCTTAGTCTGAGTTGCAGGGGGATTTGAGCTGGTGAGCTGCGTTGTTGTTGTTTGGCTTCGTGTTTGTGGCCGTGCGAGCTCTTCATAGTGGGTGTCAGTCTGCTTCATGTATGGATTGGAGGGGTTTAAAGTGGCTAATGATGCAGCTGCGGTCTGGCTTCTGGTCCTTGGTCATGGCTCATTATCAGTGTGGGTTTGAGTCTGCTTTCTGAGTGGATGTGTGGTGGTGACATCCTGTGTGGTTCTCGTGAGTGAGGGTCTGGTGTCATTCGTCGTGTTAGGAACTCGTTTGTCAATAAGGGCGGGTTTCCAAATGGCTGGTAGGCGGGAGGTATCGTCTCGTTTGTTCATGCTGTGTGGGCGTTTTTCTATCTCGATGGCTTCTCTGTTGTTATTCTGTTGTTAAAGTGTTCAGTTTTGGTGATAGTTCTGGTCTTTTTAAAGTCAATATCATGTCCTGTGGCTTTAAGGTGTTGGACCAGGGAAGAAGTTGGTTCCTCTTTTCTGACTGAGTTCTTGTGTTCTTCTATGCGTGCACTTATTCGTCTGTTGGTTTGTCCAATGTATGTGGTGGGGCAGGCGGTGCATGGGATTTCATATACTCCTTGATTTTCTAACTCAATTTTATCTTTGGGGTTCCTTAGGATGGTGGATATTTTTCGGTTTGTGCAGAATGCTGTCTTGATGTTATGTTTGTGGAGGATTTTGCTTATTCTGTCTGTGGTGCCTTTTATGTATGGGAGGAGGGCTTTGCTGTTTTCTTGTTCTCTGTCTTGGATTTTAGTGGGGGTTTCTTTTTGGATTAGGTTGGTGATCTTATTTCTTTGGAATCCATTGGATGTTAGTACATTAGTGAGAGTGTGTAGTTCGGTTTTTAGGTGTTGTTCGTCAGCTAAGCGTTTTGTTCTGGAAATGAGTGTCTTGGCTACAGAGTTGTTCTGGGCAGGGTGGTGGTGTGAGAGTGCGTGCAGATAGCGGTTTGTGTGTGTTTTCTTCTGGTAGATAGTGTGTCCTAGGGAGCCATTGGATTTTCTGTAGACTAAGACATCCAGGAAGGGAAGTTGGTTGTTCGCTTCAGTTTCCATGGTGTGAACTGTATTTTGGGGTGTAGGCTGTTGAGGTGTGTGAGGAAGTTGTCCAGTTTTTCTTTCCTATGTGGCCAGATTATGAAGGTGTCGTCTACATATCTGAGCCAGAGTTTGGGTTTGTGATCAGATTTTTCTAGAGCTTGGGTTTCAAAATATTCCATATAGAGGTTGGCAATGACAGGTGAGAGGGGTGATCCCATGGGTGCTCCTTCTATTTGTTTGTATTTCTGTCCATTATAGATGAAGTATGTGTTGGATAGGCAGTGGTTGGTCAGATCTAAGATGTGCTTGGGGGGGTTATATTTGTATATAAATATAGTCTTAATCTACAGAAAATCCAATGGCTCCCTAGGACACACTATCTACCAGAAGAAAACACACACAAACCGCTATCTGCACGCACTCTCACAACCAACCCCCCATCCAATCAGAGCACAGCCAAGCCCCTAACCAATCAGAGCACAGCCAAGCCCCTAACCAATCAGAACACACCTCCACCCAATCAGAACACAGCCAAGTTCCCACCCAATCAGCTCACACCCCCACTAGCAGTTAAAAGGAAGAGACAGCTGCGATCTCACATTGCTCCTGGAAGCACGAAGCCGAGAACACCAGCCTGAAGATGACGAATGAGACTTCGTCGAAACGTCGCCAAGACACTTACAATTTTACGTGGGAGAAGACCCGAATAACCAATTTACCTACTTTCCTGCTCAGGCTTACATTTGGTTTATTGGAAAGCTACAGCATAAATTAAATACAATAATGAAACAGAAGTGGGTAGATAGATAAGAAACCCATGCAGAGAGAAATATGAAATATGTTCGATACATTTAATAATTCATACAAGTAATGGTGCCAACATGTCCATTACATATTTGAGCTTTCTATCCTCTTAATTTTTTTACCTATATTTATTTACGATCATGGACCAGAATACTTTACAACAGCATGTGAACTTTTTTTTTTTTTAAAATTATCTTCTGACAGACACAGACTTCAGAGGATAATTAGAACTGCAGAAAAAACAATGGCTACCAACCTGCCTTCCTTTGAGGACCTGTATACTGCACGAGTCAAAAAGAGGGCTGGGAAAATATCTACAGACCCCTTGTATCCTGGACATAAACTGTTTCAACTCCTACGCTCAAAACGATTCTATAGAGCACTGCACACCAGAACAACTAGACATAAGAACAGTTTTTTCCTGAATGCCATCACTCTGCTAAACAAATAATTCCCTCAACACTGTCAAACTATTTACCAAGTCTGCACTAATTAATCTTCTCATCGTTCCCAACACCCACTTATGACTGTATCATTGTAATTTTGTTGCTTGTATCCTTACGATTTATATTGATATTGTCTCCTGATTGCTTATTTGTACCCTATGACTATCATTAAGTGTTGTACCTTATGATTCTTGATGAATGTATCTTTTCTTTTTATGTACACTGAGCACCAAAGACAAACTCCTTCTGTGTCCAATCACACTTGGCCAATAAAGAATTCTATTCTATTCTATTATTCTATTCTATTCTATTCTATTCTATTCTATTCTATTCTATTCTATTCTATTCTATTCTATTCTATTCTATTCTATTCTGACATGGGAGACCTTAATTATATCCAAAATTTCCCTGCAGCAATTGTAAATTGAATGATATTCTGCCTCCAGTCTTTCTTTTTTTAAAAAAAAAGTATCCTGAAAATTGGACAACCATTTCTCTGAAATGGTATAGGGTTTCCTGCCTAAGCAGGGGGTTGGATTAGAAGACCTCTAAGGTCCCTTCCAACTCTGTTATTCTGTTAATTTATCAGTAAAATAATAATAATAATATATTCAGTTCAATGATACAATTGGAGTGATCTACAATATAAGGATGGGTAATGTTAGTTTGGAGCATCATGTATGGTTGTAAAGGGCAGCTCAGCAGAACTTCAGATGTTGGTTCAAAAACATTGTCCCACCCAAAGTTAGATTCAGTTCTGCCATATCTGCTATACCTCTTTTCTAGAACTCTTAACGGCAGGGCACTAGAAGGTAGAACATAAAATAATAGGGTTAGAAGGAAACTTGGAGGTCTTATGTCCAACCTCAACTTAAGCAGGAGAGCCTATAACCGTGATGGCGAACCTAGGGCACGCGTGCCAGAGATGGCACGCAGCGCCCTCTCTGATGGCATGCCAGCTGTCACCCCAGTTCAGCTCCACTGTGCATATGCGGGTGCCTCCCGCCAGCCAGCTGGTCTTCTGGTCTCTGCCACGCATGCATGGGGGGTGGGGCGCGTGTGCAGGGGTGGAGTGCATGTGCGGGGGGTGCACGTATTGCATTTTGGGAGTTTGGGCACACATGTGCACATTCACATGCATGCATGCACACTTTGGGCACTCAGTCTGGAAAAGATTAGCCAACACTGCCCTACACCATTCTGGACAAATTGCTGTCTGATCTACTCTTACACACCTCCAGGGATGGAACACTGCAGTCAGGGATGGGTTCTACTTACCTTTACTACCATTTTGCAATTGGATCTGCGCATGCGCAGATCGCCAATGATGACATCCGGGGCGGTGGGCAGGGCCATCCACTGGTTTTATTACTGGTTCTTGCGAACTGGTCTGAACTGGGGGCAACCCACCATTGGGTGGTATTCAGCTGGTTAGAACCGGTTCGGGGGAACTGGTAGGGGCGACCTGCAGGTGGGCCCGGTACAGGGTGCCCTGGTGCTATGCCATCCTATTTAGCCATGTTTTCTAAGCTGCACGCATCAGTGGTGGGTTTCAATTTTTTTTACTACCGGTTCTGTGGGTGTGGGTTGGTGGGCGTAGCAGGAGAAGGATACTGTAAAGGATACTGCAAAATCCCCATTTCCTCCGGATCAGTTGGGACTCGGGAGGCAGAGAATAGATGGGAGTGGGGCCAGTCAGAATTTTTACTACTGATTCTCTGAACTACTCAAAATTTCCGCTACTGGTTCTCCAGAACTGGTCAGAACCTGCTGAAACCCATCTCTGGCGCACATGTGTGAAAGCCACATGCGTGAGCAAAGCACATGCATGGAAGTCCAGGTGCATGTGTGGAAGGCACGCATGAGAGTGAAGCGTGTGTGTGCGTGCATGCGGTCACATTTTTGGTGTGTGGCAAACCGGTGGTAAAATTATATGAAACCCACCTCCGGAACACTCACAATTTTTTTGATGTAAACTGTGTCCAAACTTTATTTTTCCCCTTCTAGAATCAAATCCTTTGGATAATCAGATCATTTCTACATTGATTTTCTGCTGACTGATAAAGTTTTATTATATATATATATATGTGTGTGTGTTTTTCTTCTAGCCAGGTTTTCCCTACGTAGCCAAGGTTTTTTTGTAGCTCCAGCTCAGTAGAATCTCATCTACTTGGTTCTGGGCTTTTTTCTTTTCTAACACCTAGCAAGCTCTCACTGCTAGGTGGGAGACCTAAATAGATCCATTTCTAGCTCGTTAGCTGTCATCAGTAGGCCACACCCATATCCTCCCTGTAAAGGCATAGGTCTCCCACCTAGCAGTGAGAGTTTGCTAGGTGTTAGAAAAGAAAAAAGCCCAGAACCGAGTAGATGAGATTCTACTGAGCTGGAGCTACAAAAAAACCTTGGCTACGTAGGGAAAACCTGGCTAGAAGAAAAACACACATAAACCCTACGAAGAAGTAAGAAAATTGATACTATGCCTTTACAGGGAGGATATGGGTGTGGCCTACTGATGACAGCTAACGAGCTAGAAATGGATCTATTTAGGTCTCCCACCTAGCAGTGAGAGCTTGCTAGGTGTTAGAAAAGAAAAAAGCCCAGAACCGAGTAGATGAGATTCTACTGAGCTGGAGCTACAAAAAAACCTTGGCTACGTAGGGAAAACCTGGCTAGAAGAAAAACACACATAAACCCTACGAAGAAGTAAGAAAATTGATATATATATATATATATATATATTATATATATATATATATATATATTATATATATATATATATATATATATATATATATATACAGTATATATATCCTACAATGTTGCAGAGTTTTTCTATTTAACATCAAGGCTTCAGCAGGAGGGCCTTAGTATGATTTAAGATAAATTGCTATATACCTTTACTTGTGTTTATGTATTGTCATTTTCTCTTTCTCTCCTTTTTCAATTTTTCCGGATTGAGTGATTAAGCAGAAAAACGTGGCAGAATTATTTATTTAATTCATTTTAGGACAGACCTCCATTTACTGCATAACTTGTTTCTACGTATCTATTCCCATAGAACATTATGATAAATCTGGAAAAATGGTAGATCAGTGGTGAAATCCAATTTTTTTTACTACCGGTTCTGTGGGCGTGGCTTGGTGAACATGGCTTGGTGGGTGTGGCAGGGAAGGATACTGCAAAATCCCCATTCCCTCCCCACTCCTGGGGGAAGGATACTGCAAAATCTCCATTCCCATCCCACTCCAGGGAAAGGATACTGCAAAATCCCCATTCCCTCCCAACTCCTTAGGGAAGGATACTGCAAAATCCCCATTCCCACCCCATTCTGGGGCCAGCCAGAGGTGGTATTTGCCGGTTCTCCAAACTACTCAAAATTTCCGCTACCGGTTCTCTAGAACCTGTCAGAACCTGCTGGATTTCACCCCTGCCATAGATACATTTTGTAATTTCCACAATAATCTTTTGTAGAAGATTTGATTTGAAGACAGAAGACTATCTTCAAATCTGCAAAGGCGGCATCAAGAGAATCTCAAGACTAAAAGATTATTCAGGATAATAAATTTAACTATTGTTGATTATTCTGTCCTGAAGGCTACTTGATCATTAGCTAAGACTTCCTTGTCTTCTAGCCAACAAGTGCATTTCTCATGCCATTGTTTAGCATATACTTTGCTAATTGCTTTCGTAATTAGTCAATTTACTAATTTACTAAGACTGGTGGGATCAGATTTATGGCCTTTCTTAAAGTTTGGGATGATAATAGAACAGCACTAGAATCACAAAATCATAGGGGTAGAAGGAAGCTCGGAACTCCTCTGGTCCAATCCCCTGCTCAAGAGAAGAATCCTGATTTCATCTCAGTCAAATAAACTGTCCAGTCTGTTCTTGAAAACCTCCAGCGATGAAGCACCCACAACTCTATGAGGCAACTGGGATGATCACCTTCCTTTTCTCTTCCGCTTTGTCAAGTATCAGGGAAATCAGGAGATCCAGGCAGATTTATCGTAAGTTTAAGCTCTCTATAAGAATCTGAACTACAGCACTAACAGTCAAAACTTGATGGTAGAACCATGCTGTGATTAGAAATATTAAGATGGTAGAACTGCTCCTGGGGTCTATGAGGAACACATAGCTGGAAGAACAGGAGGTGATCTGGATAGTTTGAGTTTTGTACATTTTTGGCCCCACCGATTGGTGAAAGTGGTTCTGAAGGCCACTACTTTGAAACTAGCCATAATATGTTCTCAAAGTCCATCCAGTTTTGGTCATCATGATATAAAAAAGATGTCAAGACTCTGGAAAGAGTGCATAGAAAAGCAACAAAGATGATTAGAGACTGGAGGCTAAAACATATCAAGTGTCAGGGTTCCAACACGATGCGCTAATTAAATCATGAGCCTCGAACCAAGCTTCAAAAACAATCCAGTTATGCATGTTCCAAATGAAGCCAACTCTGACCCCACATAATTTACATTCCAACTCTGACCCTGTTTACCCCCTTCCCCCAAGGTGTGTCATCAGTCACATTCTCCAATGAAGCAATTTCCCAGGTTGTAGAGGTCATTCCCCTCCGGCAACTGTGGGTAATGGCGGAAACAGCCTTGACATTCCAGATATGGCTGGAATGTGCTTTTGTCTTGACTCGCCACAGCTGCAGAGTTTGTTTTCCCTCCCCCTTGCCTATGGCAACTCGAGATGCTTTGCAAGTTGACATCAAGAAAGCTTGCAGGAATTGGGATATGTCTAGTTTGACGAAAAGAAGGACTAGGGGGTGACATGATAGCAGTCTTCCAATATCTAAGAAGCTACAACAAAGAAGAGGGGGGAGGGTCAATCTATTCTCCGAAGAACCTGATGGTAGGACAAGAAGCAATGGATGGAAATTAATCAAGGAAAGATCCAACCTAGAACTAAGGAGAAATTTCCGTGCAGTTAAGCAATTAATCAGTGGAACATCTTGCCTTCAGAAGTTGTGGGTACTCCATCACTGGAAATTTGTAAAAAGAGACAAAATAGACATTTGTCCAGAATGGTATATAGGAGTGATGGTGAACCTTTTCGGCACCGAGTGCTGAAAAGGTCGTGCGGAAATGTCGCACGCGTGCACACTCACTCGTCAGGATTGCATTCCGAAAAAGCTGAACTTCCGGGTTCTAGTGCACATGCACGTCCGATGATCAGCTGGCCAGTGTGCATGCGCAGGCTGGTTTTCGGTACTGCTGCATGCGCGAAGGACAGCTTATCACCACGTGCACATGTGCGGCAGAAACTCAGAAAACAAACAGGCAAGGCCGCATGTGCTGGGTGACATGGCTTCATGTGCCACTTTGGGCACGCATGCCATAGGTTGGCCATCGCGGGTATAGGGCCTCCTGCTTGATCAGAGGGTTGGATTGAACAACCTTTGTTCGCATTGTTTTATTCTTTGTTGTTAGCTGCCCAGAGTCCCTTGGGAGTTTGGCGGCATAAAAATGTGACTAATAAATATATATATATATTAATTTGATTTATATGCCGCCTTCTCCGGAGACTCAGGGCGGCTTACAGTGCGTTAAGCAATAGCCTTCATACTTTTGTATATTTTATACAAAGTCAGATTATTGCCCCCACAAACTGGGTCCTCAATTTACCTACCTTAGAAAGGATGGAAGACTGAGTCAACCTTGAGCCTGGCAAGATTCGAACTTACTTTAATTGCAGACAGCTGGTGTTAAATTACAGTGCTTAGTCTGCAGAGCTATCCAGGCTCTGGATAAATAACTAATAAATAAATAATAATATAAATAATATATAAATATAAATATAAATATAAATAATAAATAAATAAACCTCCAACTTCCCTTCCAACTCTGTTATTCTGTAAAATGATATGCCACTCAACCAATTTTTGTCTTCTTGTTCACCATAAAGAGCAATTCCAGAAAGGTAAAGAGACCTTGCAAACGATGGCAGCAAAACCAAAGAAGATATTTCAATTTTTAAGTCAACTATACATACAATTGTATTGGAAGGAAATCTGTTGGTCTTTGTTAAAAGCAAGGAACTTGAGTTTGGGGAGAAAGTACCTCTTAGGAAAAGAAGGAAATTAAAAGCACAACATACAATTCTACATAAATTATACATTTTAAGAGGCAGATAGACCTTTTTTTTACACAGCCCATTAAAATAATGAATAATAAAAAGGAATAATTAGAACCCCAAAAAGGGAGTAACAATTATTCCAAGTGGAGTGATCAATCATACAGATTAGAAGATAAAATGACTGTATAGCTGGAGGATTCCCAAATATGCAATTACGAAACCATTTCTCACTGCAGTATGTAGATTTTTTCATGGCCGTTTTTTAAATGTGTACTTTTCTTTTCTCAAAAGTTATGGATGCCTCTGCGTGTGAAATACAGTTAGATCAGCAAGACATCATATCACAGAACTATTAGGCTACTGCAATCTTTGACTGCATGTCTGAATATGTCCCCCTCCCAGGGGGACATATTCAGCAGGTTCTGACAGGTTCTGGAGAACCGGTAGCAGAAATTTTGAGTAGTTCGGAGAATTGGCAAATAGCACCTCTGGCTGGCCCCAGAGTGGGGTGGGAATGGGGATTTTGCAATATCCTTCCCTCAGGAGTGGGGAGGGAATGGGGATTTTGCAGTATCCTTCCCCTTGAGTGGAGTGGGAATGGAGATTTTGCAGTATCCTTCTCCTGCCATGCCCACCAAGCCACACCATGCCCACCAAGCTACGCCCACAGAACCGGTAATAAAAAAAATTGGATTTCACCACTGCCCCTTCCCCTATCTCAAGAAACAGAATATAACTTACTTTCCCATGGCAGAGTTCCCATATGATCTTAACTAACAATTATTTGAGAATGTATTATGATGTACTGCAGAAAAGAGCAACAAAGACGATTAGGGGCCTGGAGGCTAAAACAGATGAAGAATGGTTGCAGGAATTGGATGTGTAGTCTAGTGAAAAGAAGGACTAGGGGAGACTTGATAGCCGTGTTCCAATATTTGAGGAGCTCCCACAAAGAAGAGGGGCTCAGCCTATTTTCCAAAGCACCAGAAGTCAGGACAAGAAACAATGGATGGAAACTAATCAAGGAGAGAAGCAACCTGGAATTAAGGATAAATTTCCTAACAGTGAGGACAATTAACCAGTGGAAGAGCTTGCCTTCATAAATTGTGGGTGCTCCATCACTGGAGGCTTTTAAGAAGAGACTTAAAAGAGGCTTTTAAGAACAGACAACCACTTGTCTGAAATGGTGTCAGGAAATGGAGTCTTTTCATCGAGCAGAGACCTCCAAGTCCCTTTTCAAGTCTTGTCATTCTGTTATATATTAACTTTTATGTTTTTTCATATATTTACTTAATGTGTTTATCCCTTTTGATAAGTTTATAGTTTTTTTAAAAAGAATACTTTCTAACATTGGGTATTTTATAGTTGTTTTTAGTTTTTAAAATTATTGCTTATCTTCTATCCCTCTTATTTCAGAGTTTTATGTTATTTATATTTTAAACAGGGCTGGGCTTCAAAAATTTTAGCAAGGGGTTCTCTGCCCAGTTGCTGGGTGGTCATGGCCATGGTGGGCATGGCCTAGTTGGCCTCCTGCACCACAGTGTGGGGGTTGCCTTACTCGGGCTCAGGGGCTTTCCTCAAGCCTATGGGAAGGTGAAAACAGCCTCCCCAGGCTCCAGAGGCCTATTTTTGCGCCCTCCCCGAGCCTCCGTGTGAGCCCTGCACTTACCTGCATCCAAAATGGGCCATATGGGGACTCCTGGATGGGAGGGGAGGGGTAGGAGGGGCCAGCCAGGAGTGGGATTTGGGGGTTCTCCAAACAGCACAGAATCTTAGCTAAAGGTTCTCCTGAACCACTGTGGACCCCCAGAAGCCCACCCCTGTTTTTAAACCCTGCCTTTATTACTTTAAAAAGTAATTCTCCTTCCTCCTATTTTCCCCACAACAACAACCCTGTGAGGTTGGTTTGGATGAGACAGTGACTGACCCAAAGTCACCCAGAAGACTTTCATGCCTAAGGCAGCACTAGAACTCACTGTCTCTTGGTGATTGGCCCAAAGTCACCCAGAAGTCTTTCATGCCTAAGGCTGCACTAGATCTCATTTTCTCCTAATGATTGGCCCAAAGTCACCAAGATGACTTTCATGCATAAGGTGGGACTAGAACTCATTGTCTCCTGGTGATTGTCCAAAGTCATCCAGAAGTCTTTAAGGCCTAAAGTGGGACTAGAACTCACTGTCTCCTGGTGATTAGCCCAAAGTCATCCAGATGACTTTCATGCATAAGGTGGGACTAGAACTCACTGTCTCCTGGTGATTGGCTCAAAATCACCCAACTGGTTTTCATGCATAAGGCAAGACTAGAGCTCACTGTCTCCTGCTTTCTAGGCCTGCACCTTAGCCCCTACACCAAACTGGCTCTCATATGCCATTGTATGATTGTAATAAAGATTTGATGATTGTCATGTTAAGCCGCAATCCATGTGTCAGACCCGCCCCAGTCTACTCTCGCAGGAGAGCAAGATGTGGCTCCATTTCCTTGAAACAAAGGAACTTTTACTGAAAGAAATTGGTTGCAGTGAAGTCAGGCAGAATCTGGTCTTTCTGCGCAAAATACAAAGCTATTCTTTCCAACTCCCAATCCCCACCCCACCCCATAACCAGTCCCACCGGCCAGCCAATGTGATGCCGGTGAAATGTTTTTGAGAAACTCTGAGGTGTCAAACTGGCATATACTGTACTAATTGCTTTCCTAATTAGTCCATTTACTAATTTACTAAGACTAGTGGGATCAGATTTATGGCCTTTCTTAAAGTTCGGGATGATAATAGAACAACACAACAGGCATTTCAAATGTGTACGCAGATTTATCATAAGTTTATGCCAATGTGATGCCGGTGAAATGTTTTGAGAAACTCTGAGGTGTCAAACTGGCAACATTCCATTCTCAGGGCAAACGGCCTTGAAGATCCTGATGCAAGCCGGTTTGGTGATCTGGTGTTCTTCCATTGTCACTCCTCCCCTCCCTTGTTCCCATGTTTGAAGTTACTGCAATAGCCGCTAATAACACATCCCCCCCCCATCCTTCCTCCCCCTTTCTGCTGTAAGGGCAGGGCACCAGCAAGGCGTCAAGCCAGTGATTGTGGGCCTGGACCAGGGGTGAAATGCTCCCAGTTCAGACTGGATCACCCGATCCGGTAGCGATGGAGGTGGGTGGTTCGGAGAACCAGTAGCAAAAATCCCTGCCCCTCTCCCCAATTGCCCAACTATGCTGCGCAATCATCAGAGGCTTTTTTTAATTATTTTTAAAAGCTTTTTTTCTACAACCTCTTTGGCTGAAAAAATGCTTTTAAAAGTAAAAAAAAAAAGCCTCTGATGATCGCATGACTCAGCTGGGATCATCAGAGGCTTTTCAAAGCATTTTTTCTACAACCTCTTCAGCCGAAGAGGTTATAGAAAAAATGTTTTTAAAAGGAAAAAAAGCCTCTGCAGATCAGGCAAGTCAGCTGGGATTGTCAGAGGCTTTAAAAGCATTTTTTTCAGCCGAAGAGGTTGTAGAAAAAATGGTTTTAAAAGTAAAAAAAAAAAAAAGTTGGCCATGCCCACTCAGTCATATTACCACCACCACCACCAAGCCACGCCCACAGAACCGGTAGTAACAAATTTTACATTTCACCACTGGCCTGGACAACATGTTTTTTTTAAAAAAATTAATTACAGCTGGTAGATCTATATATTTTATTAGGTCGTAAGACAGTTTTCTGACTCCATGTTCAGTTAAACTGGTCGCATTATGGTTTCACGGGATGTGTGAATCCAGTAAATGTCTGAACAAGAGTCTTCAAAGTTACATTCACGGCACAAAATGTGCCTCATCCCGAGACAGTTTTGCTGTGTGATTTTCCCTTTTGTGTTAGCCAAGCCCAAGCAATATCTGGCTAAATTAAGCGACAAATTCTTAAATCATCAGAGAGGAGAAATCCCAAGGACAAAGCCTTGAAACATTATGGGAAAAAAATGTTTCTTTTTTTAGATTCAGTTAGATTTTTCTTAATACTTTTATGCCCATATATGAAAACTAGGCAATGCATTTTCATTACAGCTTATCTTCCCAGTTGCGAATGGTCCTAGTTTCTCTCTCACACACACACACTCTGAATCTTATTCCCAGTCAAAGGTACTGCAAGCTTCTAAAATATGCATAAAATCCATTTTGCCATATGTTTTTGATGTGCATAGCAAACAGGAAAAAAAAAATCCCTTGATCTTCCGGTCATACGGCATATTGTACATCAGAACGCATGGCGTACTAGTTAGCATTTATTTGATTTTTTCCCCCTTTTAAACGTGAACCAATTTTCATGCAGAAATGGCACACTAATAGTCAAAAGAAGGACTGTATATTGCCATCAATTGTCCACGCTTTGAAAAGATCCTCTTGGAATTACTGTAAATGTCAGGGCTGCCTCCGTTCAATCCCTACGAAAGAAAACCCTTTGACTCCGTAGATTTAGAGAAAAGGTACTTTTACTAGGAAAGAACCGAATGCAGCAGAAGTCAGGCAAGATCTGAAGCAAAAATGCACAAAGAAGCACATTGAAATAAACCCCAGAATTCACACACACACACACACCCAGTAACCAGTAACCAATATGAGTTCAATCATCAGCCAAGAAGGTGTTTTCTTTGCATTCTGATGCCAGGACGGTTGGCCTTGGAAATGCACAGGGGTGAAATGCTCCCGGTTCAGACTGGCTCGGGCAAGTAGGTAGCGATGGCAGCGGGCAGTTTGGAGAACCGGTAGCAAAAATCCCTGCCCCCGCCCCCCATGCCCACTGAGCCGCGTGATCATCAGAGCCTTTTTTTTCTTTTAAATGGCTCTGACGATCCAAGCTCTGACGATCCCAGCTGAGTTGCCTGCCGATCAGGCAACTCAGCTGGGATCGTCAGAGCCTTTTGAAAGCATTTTTTACATGGTTTTACATGTAAAAAAATGGTTTTAAAAGTAAAAAAAAAAAATTGGCCATGCCCACCCAGTCACATTACCCCCCCCCAAGCTACGCCCACAGAACCGGTAGTAACAAATTTTAGATTTCACCCCTGCTCCAGCACACTTTCCCTCCCAGATACCCAGTGCTTCCACCCCCCATTTCCACACCCCCGTTTCCTTGGCAGCTGGCAGCAAGCTTGAATGAAAGCGAAGATGCAGGCCGACAGTAATGTGTTGCATGTGTAACAATTGTTCAGGTCTTCTGCAAACTAGTGGGTTCAAAATTTGGAACCGCTAATCTGGAACCTGAGAACTGAGAACTGGAACCTGGAACCTGAGTGTTTTTCAAGTTTGTAGTTGACATATATTGGCTTGTAGTTTATTTAATGAAGACAAAGTGCTTGTATTAAGTAAATTAGGCACAACCGTTTCTGCAGTCTCCTGAGAGATTCAGTGGATAACTTTTTTGTATTTCTTCCCAGGGGAAGAAGGAATGTTCCTATTTTTCTCAAGCTAAACTCCTTGGTAGGAGTTTACCAACAGAGCTTCACAGGAGTTTGTTCCCCGAGACTGAAAGGAAGTGTGAGAAGCCAGCAGCCAGTGTGGGGTATCTTGCAGGGGTGGTACTCACTTACTTTCCCTACCAGTTCGCAAATGTGAGCGCGGGTACATGCACTTTGCTCTCGCATGTGCCTTCCGTGCATGCACCCGGCCTCAAAAAAATGATTTTTGAATCCATTCTTTTCCATGAAACTGAATGAAAACCAGTAGGAAAAATGCAGAAGGCATGTTCAGTACCTCAGTTTTCAGTCAAGAAACTTGGCATGCCTCAGTCATTGGCTCCGCCCTTTGACAGTAAAGAAAAATTATGTTAGTTGTAACAAAATCATCCAATGTTTTCATTTATCATTTATTTATCCTTCCTTCCTTCCTTCCTTCCTTCCTTCCTTCCTTCCTTCCTTCCTGTTAGAATGCAGTATAGAAGGCTGACTCTGCCCTCTGCCAGGAGTTCGATCCTGACCGGCTCAAGGTTGACTCAGCCTTCCATCCTTCCGAGGTGGGTAAAATGAGGACCCAGATTGTTGGGGGCAAGAGGCTGACTCTGTAAACCACTTAGAGAGGGCTGCAAATCACTGTGGAGCAGTATATAAATCTAAGTGCTTTTCCTTCTTTCCTTCCTTCCTTCCTTCCTTCCTTCCTTCCTTCCTTCCTTCCTTCTCCATATTGTTCTGCAGGGCAATGATTGAAAGAGCATTCAAATAATGCCCCAGTATTCAAGAGCAAGCACAGAAAACTGAACTACAGCACTAGAAAACCAAAACATCTGAAATGGCTTTATAAAACGGAACTGTGAAAGAAGTGTGCTCCATAGATGAAAGGGGTGTTCCATTGAGAAGGTCTCCTATAGTCATCTTCGTTATCTCTAGGCAAATCCAGCCACTATGAAGATAGTCTTTCCATGGACCTTAATGGGTGGTCTGAATGGATCAGGATTAATGTCTAGTAAATACTTAGGCCGTGAGATACATATTTCTGTTCATGCAGGGCAGTGTGTGCAAAGGAACCATGCTCTGATTCTTCAGAAAATTAACCTTTCTGGATGATGGTGCTCTCTGAACTGCAGGTCTACTTTGAAGGATCTTAGTTGATCTCTTCAGCCTTAATACATCAAGACAATCAGTTGCAGGAATTGGGTATATCTAGTCTAGTGAAAAGAAGGATGAGGGGTGACATGATAGCAGTCTTCCAGTATTTGAGGGACTGCCGCAAAGAAGGGGGGGGGTCAACCTATTTTCCAAAGCACCAGAAGGCAAGACAAGAAGCAATGGATGGAAACTAATCAAGGAGAGAAGCAACCTAGAACTATGGAGAAATTTCCTAACAGTGAGAACAATTAACCAGTGGAACGACTTGCCTCCAGAAGTTGTGGGTGCTCCATCACTGGAGGTTTTCAAGAAGAAACCGGACAGCCCCATGTCTGGAATGGCTTAGGGTCTCCTTCTTAAGCAGAGGGTTGGTCTAGAAGACCTCCAAGATCCATTCCAACTCTGTTATTCTGTTAGTTGTCCCCTAAAACCATTGCTATCTGCTTTAGATCACAGTTCCATTCAAGCTAATCCTCAAAAGTATCCACAGCAAGTCACAATGATGTAAACATAGCAATGCAAATGCCATTTGTGCGGAAAAAACAGGAGGAGGGAGTGTTGCGTATGCCACTTTTTGCTCCTGAGTGAAAGCTAAGAAATAAATCCAATAAGTGATAAATAAGAGAAAGAGTGCAGATATCCTTTCCTGTCATTACACTGTGATTTCTTTCTTAATTTTTAGCAGCTACGTCTCCCATCATTCCAGCAATGTCGGTTCTGCATAGACCGAGCGAGAGAAGCAAAATTTCCCCGACAAAAATCAATCCCCAGCTTACTCATTTGATGGCAGCCTTAAGAACCCTGTCCTTAGTTTGGCACTGACATATTTATTGCCATTGTCTCATGGAGCTTACCACTTACTTGAAAGTCTGACACAAGGAAAATTACACGGTTCGTTCCTTGTCAACTTCAGAGTGGAATATATATGTGCCAACTCTTTGGCTTTTGGGTGTCAGGAACTGCGCAGAGTAACAGGTGAGTCGAGGCAGAGTTGATGTTTCTCAGGAAGAAAAATTCTGTGGGTACTGCACCAACGTTCAGATTATTGAGAAGAATTTGAGGCAAGGAATGACTCTCATTTCCCTGATTGATCCAATCCAGTGGTGGGATTCAAATTTTTTTACTACCGGTTCTGTGGGCATGGCAGGGGAAGGATACTGTAAAATCTCCATTCCCTCCCCACTCCAGAGGAAAGTTACTGCAAAATCCCCATTTCCTCCAGATCAGCTGGAACTTGGGAGGCAGAGAATAGATGGGGGGGGCAGTCAGAATTTTTACTACTGCTTCTCCAAACTACTCAAAATTTCCACTACCGGTTCTCCAGACCTGATCAGAACCTGCTGAAACCCACCTCTGGTCCAGTCCTTAATTGGTACTTGAATCACGTAACCATGGGTGGGCTCCTGGGGGTTTGGCAGGGTTCGGACGATCCTCCAGCCAAGGATCACTGGGGTTCGTCGAACTCCCAAATGCCACACCTGGCTGGCCACGCCCACCCCACCCCTCCCAGGAGTCTCCATGTGGCCTGTTCATCATTCCAGGTAAGTGCAGGGGCTGCACGGAGGGTCAGGGAAGGCAAAAAACAGGCCTACCGGAGGTTCCGGAAGTCCAGAAACAGGCCTGTTTCTGGCCTCCAGAGGACCTCCGGACCCCGGGGGAAGCAGTTTTCACCCTCCTGGAGGCTTGAGAAAAACCTCTGGAGACTGGGGAGGGCAAAACACCCCCCCCCAATGATGCAGGCATCCAACTAGGCCATGCCCAGGCTGGCCCCGCCCACCCAGCAACGGGGCAACGAATCTGTTGCTAAAGGATCTGAAGCCCACCCCTGCATGTAATCTCATATGATGCTCCTCATATGTTGCTCCTGCCCTTTGGAACATCCTGCCCCAACCTGGAGGGAGATTGACTTCAACCTTCTAGACATTCTGCAAGGGCTTAAAGACCTGACTCTGCCAGTTGGTTGGGGTTCCAATGGGAGGGCTTCTCATGAGGGATGTAGGAGATGACCAGGCTGAGCACGAGGGAGGGCTCAAACACATATCAGTCTCATGTCTCAAGCAATCTAAGTCCAGCCCATCTTGAATTCCATTGAGTTACATCTATCACCAGTTTGCTTGGACCATTAGTGGTTCAGATTCTTCCGGAGAGCTTAAGCTTGCAACTCATCTCTATACCCATTTGAACTGGCCTGGATCTTCTGAACTCTCTCACCTCTCACATTCTAGACATAAATTAGTTCAACTCCTCCCCTTGGGATGGCGCTATAGAGTCTTGCATGCCAAAACAACTAGACACAAAGAAAGGTTTTTTCCCCGCCTTGTATCGTAATTCTGCTGAACAACTAATTCTCACAGTCCTTTCTAATATCTATGTGACATGGCTGCAGTATCGTTATTACCCTTCTTATTATCTCCTTTACTACCCCCTCTTATTGGTATTATTATTATGAGGAGGAGAAGGAGGATTCTGTTGCTTTGCATGTACACTGAAAGTTTCTGTGCCACAGACAAATTCCTTGTGTGTCTAATTACACTTGGCCAAATAAAACCTATTCTATTCTATTCTATTCTATTCTATTCTATTTTATTCTATTCTATTCTATTCTATTCTATTCTATTCTATTCTATTCTATTCTATTCTATTCTATTCTATTCTATTCTATTCTATTCTATTATTTTTGATTCAATTCAATTCGATTCTTCCCTACCCTACCCTATTATTCTGTTCTGTTCTGTTCTGTTCTGTTCTGTTCTGTTCTGTTCTGTTCTGTTCTGTTCTGTTCTGTTC
>NW_026844042.1:11048992-11151970 GCF_029531705.1 Pantherophis guttatus | reverse complement strand
TCTAGTCTAGTCTAGTCTAGTCTAGTCTAGTCTAGTCTAGTCTAGTCTAGTCTAGTCTAGTCTAGTCTAGTGTATTCACAAGGAAGTTTGTTTGAAGTTGAATTCTGCCCAAACCTTGATTCTCTAGTCTTCTACTGCTTTTAGAATGTTCACAGATGGATGTTGATATGAATTATGATTAACCAAGGAGCATTGAAAGCTAATTACATCTAGCAGTTTGCTCATTTGAGGGCCTACCTCTTCAGTTTTGCAAGCAGCAGATAATTTCTTTGATCTGGATGGCAGTTTCTTCACCCGTTTCGGAATAAGGAAAGGAAGCTGGGAGGAAATGGACTCACACATAAAAGAAGAGCATCTTAGTTACGTAGAGGTGAAAATATTGATCAACCCAAGACCTACCCAATACATCTTCTTCTGAGGATGTGAAAATTATGCAAGCTGTTTTCCCAGATACCAACTTCCATTTTGGTTTAAAATGAAGCATCAACCCCAAAATCAATAAGAGTAGCATGAATGAGACACAGTCTGTAGTGCTGTGACTTTTCCCCTTCTTGGTAGAGAGACTGACCCTCTGGATTTAATACTTTATGGGTCACCATTCTGATCTCTTCAGCATTTAGATTGTGATGTGTGAAAGTGAACCTCAGAGACCAAGAAATTCCAGCTATTCACGGTATAGCTTTGATTTAATTTAGAGTGAGATTTTGTTCCTTGTTTTAGAAACTCAAAGAACCTTCAGAATGAAGCTCTAAAGCTTTAGGTCAAGACTGGCTAATGAAGTCAAGTCTCCTTGGAATTAAGCTTGACATCTGTGGATTTCTTGGGTAGAAGCATGAACAAATGTCTTGCTGTTGTTGTGTTGACAAGCCATGGAATGGTCTTTTTTTCCCCCCCAGGCATTGCATTGCTAGGGTGCCAAATTATATGACTCATGGTAGTAGACGTGACAGTAATAAAATAAATAAAACATAGATCATCCATAAAACCACAAAATTAATTTTTTAAAAAATATCATTAACAATGGGGGCCAATCAAACGCTCTACAAGAATCGCTCATTAAAAAAAAGGTGTTGAGGATTAATTAAATCTCTGTGGAGAGGCTCAGTGGTGGGTTGCTCCCAGTTCACCCCAGTTTTGGTGAACAGGTAGTGGCGGTGGTGGGAGGCTCCGCCCACCCGCCCAGACATCATCAAAAATGATCTGCGGATCATATGTGGTGGACATGTCCAGAAGTGAGAAATTATTGGATTAAAATTAAAACATGGTCAGAAGAAATGATACAACAACATATGGATTTAAAACCTGAACTGTTCCTATTGGGTATCTTACCAGAGAAATTTAGTAAAGAAAATACATATTTGATTATACATGTTATAACTGCAGCGAGGATAGTATTTGTGCAAAGATGGAAAGCAGAGAAAATCCCTACAGAGGGAAGAGTAATTAAAAAAATATTGGATTGTGCAGAAATGACTAGATTGACTTTGATAATTAAAGAAAGAGAGGAATCGGAATATTTTAAGGTATGGGGACAATTTCATAATTGGTTAGAGAAGAGATATATATAGGGTAATGTTGTAATGAAATGAGTGAAGGAGAAAGAAGATAGATAAATGTATTAATAGAAAAGTAAGAAATATGGGAGAAATGTTATAATAAATGAAGATATGATAAATAGTGGAGGAGTAGGAAGAAGACACAAAAGATGTACTCAGAGGATACCTTGAATGATTGATTATGTCTTGTATGTTTGTTTGTCTATAAAATAAAAAAAAACATTTATATAAGTATATATAAAAAAAATCTGTGCATGCACAGAAGCGCCGCATGCTCGCACTACCAATAGCAAACCAGTAGTGCCGGAATTTGAAACCCACTAATGGAGAGGCTATCCTTTAAAACTGGGGGCATAATTGGGAAAATTAGACTTTGATCCTCCTGAGCTAGGATAGTTTTATCTGGAGAAGGCATTCCTGAAGATACAAAGCCATGTAGGGCTTTCAAAGTCAGAACCAGTTAGAATTCTGAATTGAACAGCGTTCCTCGCTTCGCTCGCATGCGCACCAAACTTGCGCTCCGCGCTAGCACATTACGAATCTGCCCAGCTGAGGTGCAGCAATCCACTCTGCCGCACCTATCAGCTGGGCTAAAAAAGAAGAAATAAAAGGTAAGAATAACGCGGGGGCGGGCGGGAGGGCCCAGCTCCCGAACAAAGAGAACCGGTTCGGTGACATCATATCGTCACCACTACCGGCTTGGCCGAACCGGGCTGAACCGGGAGGAACCTACCACTGGCTTCTACCCAAGAAATGACTATGGGCCTCGCAGTTTAAGGATTGATATTATATCATAGTTAGGCCATGTGCAACAGATAGATTGGAGGTCACATTGTGATTTTAATAGATATATTTTATCTATTATTTATTATTTTATTCTAGAATTTTTAACTGGATATTCCTTGAGTGTTTTTATTTGTCTTTGACTGTAAATAAATTGGATTTGAACAATTAATCAGTGGAACAACTTGCCTCCAGAAGTTATGAATGCTCCAAAAATGGAAGTTTTTAAGAAGAGATTGGACAAACATTTGTCTGAAATGATATAGGACTTCCTACCTGTGTAGAGGTTGGACTAGAAGACCTCCAAGGTCCCTTCCAACTCTGTTATTCTGTTAATTCCAGATTGCTTCTCTCCTTTATTAGTTTCCATCCATTGTTTCTTGCCTTGCCCTCAGGTGCTTTGAAAAGTAGGTTGACCCCCTCTTCTTTTTGGCAGCCCCTCAAATACAGAAATACTACTAGCATTTCACCTACCCCTGGTCCTTCTTTTCTTTAGACTAGCCATACCAACTCCTGCAACCATTCTAGAGTTGTATCTCTATGAGAAAGAATAAGACCTAGTAACAGTGACTGCCTATCCCAACAATGATTACCTCTCTCTCCCAACATTCAATCACATTTCCAACAAAACTTCCTTCAGATTGCTGTGAATGTCTCCAGGCACTCTCTGGAATCTTTCTGGATCTATCAGTACCAGGAGTGGGTTCTAAATTTTTTTACTACTGGTTCTGTGGGCGTGGCTTATTTTGTGGGCATGGCTTGATGGTCATGTAACAATTATTTAGGATTAGCAGAGGTACTGATCTACCAGGCTTTTAACTGCTTGCAGAGCTGTACCAATCTACCCGTTTATTTTTTGCAGGCACTGGTCTACTCATGTATTTTTGCAGGCACTGATCTACTCATGTATTTTTGCAGGCACTGGTCTACCCATTTGTTTTCTTTTAACACTGATCAGCTGTAGGGCGGCCCTTTGAAGCCCCACGGCAAGAGTTTAAACAGTTTTTTTCCCTCTAGCCATCAGCTGGGACTCAGGAGGCAGCAATAGATTGGGGGTGGGGACAAATAAAAGGTAAGAATAATGCGGGGAGTGGGTGGGGGGCACGGGGGGGTGGGGGGGCATGGGGGGGTGGGGGGCAGAACTGGTTCAGTGATGTCATATCGTCACCGCTACTGGCTCGGAAGAACCGGGCCGAACTGGGAGGAACCCACCACTGATCAGTACTCAGGTTAGATTCTCCTAAGGAATTTTCTCACCCCAAAGACCATTTTCCTTCTGCTGGTTGACCACAATACATTTAGTTCTTTCTTCACCCTCAAGAAGATCCAAGTTATAATCCATTCCATCTAAACCAGGGAGCAATCTGAACACATCAAAGATTGGAAGGAATATCCTTCCAATGTCCCTCCTATCCAGTTTCCAATCCAGTTTCCAATGTCCTTCCAATCCAGTTTTCAGATCCCAGAAAACTGCTCTGAAAAAAAAAAAAAGAGGCCCTATCTCCAACTGCTTGAGTTGGGCACTAGAAATAACATCTGAGATATGTTCGGTTCTAACTATGGACCAGTGACCAGATGCAGAAAGTCCTCCCCCTCAATATTTCCAGTTTAATATGTAAGATCTACTGCCAGACCTTCCATGATTCCAAGAAAACCACTTTATGAGCTTGTAAGAAGCAACTGTGAAGCTTTAATTTTTGAACAAGAAATATCACCAATACCCATGGCATTCCTCCTAAATTGTACATATGTATTTTTCCGTTTTAGCCTATTTATCTTGCAGCAGTATCACATGACAAACTATGTTTCTCTGCATATATAATTGTGTATTACTAACTCTTCCCTAAACACTAATTAGCAGAGCTAATTAATCCTGAGAAGTGAAAATTATTCGTCCTTCGAGATCACTTTCATACTTAAGGGGGGGGGGGACACACAGATAATTCAGAATTATCATTTGACTTCTGAAATATCAGCCATGTGTCCATTAGCAACATCCCAAAAATCATTAAGTTAACTTAACAAAGAAAAATAATACAAAAGAATTTATGTTGGGTCACAGTACAGTTCAAATTTGTAGCAGCCAGCTGCTGACTGGAGAAGTGAGGCACTGGATTTGGCCACGGACTTATTATAGCTGGTCCCTGGTAACCAGGGAACATTAAGTTGATGGGTTTCCAGCTTTGTGAGGACAATGCTTTTAGTTAGAGCTGAAAAAGGGAGTGAGTGAGTGAGTGAGGAAGAAAGGAAGGAAGAAGGAGGGAGGGAGGGAGGGAGGGAGGGAGAGAGGAAAGGACAAGAGGGACAGGGAGAGGGGAAGGAAGGGAGGGAGGGAGGAAGCAGGGAAGGAGGGAGGAAGGAAAGAAGGAAGCAAGAAAGCAAGAAAACAAGCAAAGGGAGGGAAGGACAAGGGGAACAGGGAGGGAGGGAAGGAGGGAGGGAGGAAGGAAGGAGGGAGGGAAGGACAAGGGGCAGTAAGGGAGAAGGAGAACAGGGAGGGAGAGAGGGAGGAAGGGAAGGACAAGGAGAACAGGGAGGGAGAGAGGGAGGGAAGGAAGGACAGAACAGGGAGAGAGGGAGGGAAGGACAAGGGGAACAGGGAGGGAGGGAGGAAGGAAGGAGGGAGGGAAGGACAAGGGGCAGTGAGGGAGAAAGGGAGGGAGGGAGGAAGCAGGGAGGGAGGGAAGGACAAGGAGAACAGGGAGGGAGAGAGGGAGGGAGGGAAGGACAAGGGGAACAGGGAGGGAGAAAGGAAGATTGCTTCTGAGCTCAGATGCTGCAAACCGAGTAACCCTTGATTTATATGCTTGACTTATACCACCTGATTTAATGCTACACTCCTCAGCTGAGTGTAAGCAGTACTAAAAAGAATCTGCCCTTGCTTTTGTGCCAATTTTCATAGAATTACAAAGTTAGAATTACAGAATTCTTTATAAACACAATCTTCTCAATTTCAGTATTATAAGGTAAACAAACCGCACAAAAATATAATTTGAAATGTAAGCATACTCAAAATATTCCATTCAGACTAAAAGTGTGGACTATACTACAAGAAGGGCCTGGTGGCTCAGCAGACTAGAAGCATTGTGATTAACACCAGCTGTCTGCAATTACTGTAAATTTGAATCTCTCCAATGCTCAAGGTTGACTCAGCCTTCCATCCTTTCTAAGGTAGGTAAAATGAGGACCCAGATTGTGGGGGCAATAAACTGACTTTGTATAAATATACAAAAGTATGAAGGCTATTGCTTAACGCATTGTAAGCCGCCCTGAGTCTCCGGAGAAGGGCGGCATATAAATCAAATTAAAAAAAAGAGAGAGAGAGAGAGAGCAGTTAGGAATCATTGTGAAAAGTGGAAGGACTTTACAACTGATTTTGCCACACCAAATTATATTCTAAAGAAGATACACTACTATATAGAGATTAGGAAAGTGACAATTTGCTTAATCTTTCTGCGCTTGCAACAGGAGATATAATGAAAGGATTTTTCAAAAAAAGGACTTTTGAAATATTCACAATCAGCTTTATGAGCAGTAATAGACGCTTCGCCTTGCATCTTCATCAACTCAACTGGAATATGAAATAATTTAGAAGATTCCATCTAAGAAAAATGTCCCTTGGAAACATTTTGTGAAAATTCAAACATTCAAAGAAATTGCTATTTGAATGAGTGGAAATCAGAACAATCAAGTCTTGGGGGTGGAATCTTTCCCTAAAAGGTCTTACAATGTTTTCCCCAAAATAAGACCAGGTCTTATATTAATTTTTGCTCCAAAAGACACATTAGGGCTTATTTTCTGGTTAGGTCTTATTTTGGGGGAATACGGTACCTAAATGCATCCATTTGGCTGACAATCTTAACTGGGGCTTATTTTGGGGAGTAGAGCTTATGTTATGAGCATCCTGAAAAATCTTGCTAGGGCTTATTTTCTGGTTGGGTCTTATTTTAGAGAAAACAGGGTATTTCCTCCATTGTTATGATGGGTAGATCTTCACCAAAGTCAGATGAGAAGGGAAATCTCATTCCAAGAGCTCTGTTTCTCATTCCTTCCCCTCTACTTCTTCCTCCCCCACTGAAGAAAATACTAGGGATTATAACAGCAATGAGTAGGAGACATGATCGATGGGCAATTCCATGGAAATCTGCAGGTGTAGGAGAAGGGCATCCATCATTGTACATCCTGGGTGCCTATGATGCAGAACCAAAGTAACACTCACCGTGTGTGGTGCAAAAGCAGGCGGAATGATAATCAGGGCGAGATAGAGAAAAATAGCCAGATTTTAATAAGTGTATTAAATGACTTCCAGAGGATATTCACAAAAATGGTAAACAAACAGGAACAATTTTTTTTGAAGAGGTAATAACTAAAAAGCTACTGCCAAGCAAAGATCATGCATTAAAAATCCTTTTGGGGTCTAAATGAGATTTAAAAAAACAAAAACAAAATAGAAGTGTTTTGTTGACATTTAAGTTGGGTGCATGTGTTTAAATGGTGATCAAGCTGTATTGCTGGGGAGGGAGGGAGGAGGAGAAGGAGAAGGAGAAGGAGGAGGAGGAGGAGGAGGAGGAGGAGGAGGAGGAGGAGGAGAAGAAGAAGAAGAAGAAGAAGAAGAAGAAGAAGAAGAAGAAGAAGGAGAAGAAGAAGAAGAAGAAGAAGAAGAAGAAGAAGAAGAAGAAGAAGTAGTAGTAGTAGTAGTAGTAGTAGTAGTAGTAGTAGTAGTAGTAGTAGTAGTAGTAGTAGTAGTTAGGAGTTCTGATTGAATTTCCCAGTGGGCTGGAGAAAGTCTGACCTGTGGGAAATCACTGTACAACTAAGGAATGGCCAGGATAAATTGAAATATGTTAGAAGTGTCATATCCTCTGTCACGTTTACAGCCTGATAACTTGGAGAGGGACTCTCAGAGCTTCTTGATCTGCCAACTAAACACTTGCGGGCTGACTTCTGGTTTCCCAAGGTCATTCCTACACACCAGAAGTTACAAGTCAACAGAAGTTCATAAGTGTCTTCCTCTACCCAGTGTCAGGAGAAGGGGAGAGGGATGGGAGTGTAATTAAAATAAAAACTCAAATTGACTTGGCACTAAACTAGTTCAGGACTACATTTATCCACTAGAATTTGCCCAAACAAAATATTTTTTGGAGGTATGAAAGGTCAAGGTTCGGAGATGTGGCTTCTCAAAGCAGGCCAACATTAGGAATGTGATTAGGAGATTAGGTTAGCTTCTACCTTGAACTGATTTCTAGAAAGAACTAAAAAAGGGAGCTGTTCGGGAAAGCGTCTGCAACCTGATTCCTGGATTTTGAATGCTTTGGTGTGTTTTTTTAAATCTTTCTATTATTATTTCAAGGCTGACTGTCCACGTTTTAATGGTTATATATTCCTGTAAACCAACGAGAATCCTCTGGGGTTGTAGTGAGGCATAAATATAAGAATGAGAAATAAATAGAGGTAGATACGTAGGAGTTGCAATTGTGCAATCAAAGTGTCAGGGGTCCAAGTAACATACCCACCGCAAACAAAACTCCAAGGCAGGTGGATTCCTCAAAGAATAGCTTTATTGGATATATCATATTGGCACAGATCTGGTGAAAACTGACTCTGAAGGTTCCCGTGGTTTTCACCTAATTAAAAGTAAAAGTTTGTCACTTTCTCAAAACAATCAGTCCTTTCCTTTTGCCCAGAAAGTTGCATCACAAAACAGGGGAAAATATAAATATGAAAATATAGTTGTTACACTAGTCCACAAAAAAAAAAAAAAAAAAAAAAAGCAAAGGGTAGATGATTGTTGCAAAATACAAACTTCTCCAGCTTTCGTTTGAAAGCAAAATATAATGGTTACAAGATGCAATATGCTTAAGCACTGCAAAGTAATTGGCTTGACCAAAAATAGTAACAGTCCAAATTAATGGGAAAAGAATCTCAGGGGAGATGATGATGCTATCCAAAGGGGAGGGGGAGAGAGAATGTGTCCTTTGAGATACCGGAAAGTGATTTGCCTTTGCCTTCATATCTTCATGCACCCCCCCACCCCAAAATATAGTCACAAAGAAGAGGGGGTCAACCAGGGGTGAAATCCAGCAGGTTCTGACAGGTTCTGAAGAACTGGTAGCGGAAATTTTGAGTAGTTCGGAGAACGGGCAAATAGCACCTCTGGCTGGCCTCAGAGAATAGACTAGAGTAGAGTAGAGTAGAGTAGAGTAGAGTAGAGTAGAGTAGAGTAGAGTAGAATAGAGTAGAATAGAATAGAATAGAATAGAATAGAATAGAATAGAATAGAATAGAATAGAATAGAATAGAATAGAATAGAATAGAATAGAATTCTTTATTGGCCAAGTGTGATTGGACACACAAGGAATTTGTCTTGGTGCATATGCTCTCGGTGTGCATAAAAGAAAAGATACATTCGTCAAGAATCATAAGGTACAACACTTAACGATAGTCATAGGGAAACAGTCAATATAAATCTTAAGGATACCAGCAAAACGGTTACAGTGATACAGTCATAAGTCAGATGAGATGCATGATAGGAATGATGAAAAGATTAATAGTAATGCAGATTTAGTAAATAGTTTGACAGTGTTGAGGGAATTATTTGTTTAGCAGAGTGATGGCATTCGGGAAAAAACTGTCCTTGTGTCTAGTTGTTCTGATGTGCAGTGCTCTATAGTGTCATTTTGAGTTGAAACAGTTTATGTTCAGGATGCGAGCGGTCTGTAGATACTTTCTCAGCCCTCTTTTTGACTCCTGCAGTATACAGGTCCTCAATGGAAGGCAGGTTGGTAGCCATTGTTTTTTCTGCAGTTCTAATTATCCTCTGAAGTCTGTGTCTGTCTTGTTGGGTTGCAGAACCAAAACGGGGGGGGGGGGGGAATCGGGTGGGAATTTTGCAATATCCTTCCCCTGGAGTGGGGTGGGAATGGAGATTTTGCAGTATCCTTCCCCTGCCATGCCCACCAAGCCTCGCCCACAGAACCGATAGTAAAAGAAAAATTGGATTTCACTACTGGATGGAAGGATTTATATTCCTTGCAGCCATCTGGTCATTAGTACTTTTTCAAGCAGTGTTTAACTATGAATGGGATAATCCTAGGATCCTCCCCCCCCTCCTTTGTTTCAATATCCCTTATATGCCATTAGACTTTTTGTTTCATCTTCAATTCCTCCCCCACTTTCGACTAACAGTTGGTTTATAATAGAAAAAGACACGGATGCTCTGCATGTCAGATAATGATGTACCATTATATTAAGATCCATTTTCTAACTAAGATTCATCAGGGAAGTTGAAAAATTAATCTACACGTTAGGTGCTTTGGTAATTCTGCCGTGCAAGAACATTTCGTACTCCTCCTAGGACAACACAAAGTGATAGATTAATCTACAAGAAGTACAAGTGGGATTTCACTGTTAACTTTAATGGCTAATTTCTTATGTCTCTAATTATGACTTCGGCAAAATTGGATTCATTTCTGAAGACAGCCTGGTGGAATACTGAGAGTTTAAACAAACGGCAGCACAAACAAAAGAGTCAAGGAAGGTTGGTTGGAGGAGAAATAAGTCGAGATCAGGGGAAGAGATTATTGGCTTGGTGTTTGGATCGGGGTTTGCTGAATTGTGCCCCTCCAAGCAAAATAGAAGCTCGGCTCTATTTCAACCTTCATCACATTTTAGAATCGCCGGACAAGTGGGCAGCTATGTAACAGAACGGGGCACAAAACTGGACATTTTGGTTCAAAAAAATATTATGGAAAATGGTTTGCAAGGGTGTATTATGGGAGAAAAAAAATATGGTCAGTCGTTGTGCTTTGTGCAAGCTTTTTAGGAGAAATCATTGTTGAACTTGGCTGTCAAACAGGTCAGAAGGAATCTGGTATCACCTTTGCTGACCTCAGCCGGAGGAGGGGATACGATATCATCTATCTCCACTTTACAACACAGTCCTTTCAACAGTTCCAAGAAGGCTCCACACCCATTTCACCCTACTCAGGTGACCCTGAGGACAACAGACAAACCTCCAAGTAGCCTCAACAACTCTCTAAAACAGCGGTCACCAATTTTCTTGCGGACCACCAGTAAAATTTTGGTGGTCCACAGAAAAATTATTTGCATTTTTTATATTGCACTAAATCAGGGGTCCTCAAACTACGGCCCCTGGGACAGATACGTGCAATGAACATTTGTGTTGCTTCAGAGAGTGTCCCCTTTCGGGGTCTTTTTGTGCGGGTTGGAGGTGAGGGGAGAAATTCCAACTTGGTGTCTGCTTCAGCCTCCTGGTGAGGAGCTTTGGGCAAAGGCTGGAGGGAAGCGCCGCTGGTGGCAAAGAGCTGGAGGGGCTCGTTCTAATGGGACAGCATCATGGCCTGGAACTGGCTGACTATCTCAGCCTGCTGAGCGTCCAGGCGCTGGTACCTGGCCTTGCACTCCCACAGGTCTTCCCTCTGCTTGGAAAGCCTATGCTCGTAGTCCTCAGTGAGGTGCTTCTGCTGAGCCTCCTTCTCGGTCAGATCCAATTTGAACTGAGCCACCTGTTTTAGGGGACTGGAGGCTAAAACATATGAAGAACCGCTGCAGGAACTGGGTATGTCTAGTTTAATGAAGAGAAGGACTAGGGGAGACATGAGAGCAGTGTTCCAATATCTCAGGGGTTGCCACAAAGAAGAGGGAGTCAAACTATTCTTCAAAGCACCTGAGGTAGAACAAGAAGCAATGGGTGGAAACTAATCAAGGAGAGAAGCAATTTAGAACTAAGAAGAAATTTCCTGACAGTTAGAACAATTAATCAGTGGAACAACTTGCCTCCAGAAGTTGTGAATGCCCCAACACTGGAAATTTTTAAGAAGATGTTGGATAACCATTTGTTTGAAGTGGCGTAGGGTTTCCTGCCTGGGCAGGGGGTTGGACTAGAAGATCTCCAAGGTCCCTTCCAACTCTGTTATTCTATTCTATTCTATTCTATTTGCCAACTCTTTCTCATGGTGGCTGCTTAGCTCCAACAATTGCTTCCTGTTGGGGCCCTAAGGAGCCCGGGCAGGCAGGTGAGGAGTGGCCGGGAGGAGAGGAGCGAGTAGAGGCTGGCGAGGCACCCCTTGACACGAGTGACATGCAGTTGGCCACCCAGTCACATGACCACCTAGCCACGCCCACCCAGCCGGTCATTAGGCAGATCATATTAGTGGTCCGTGGAATTTAAAATTATGAATTTAGTGGTTCCTGAGGTCCGAAAGATTGGTGATCCCTGCTTTGGAGGATAGGTTGACCCCAGTGGTGAAATCCAATTTTTTTTTACTACCTGTTCTGAGGCCATGGCTCAGGAGCAGGAGGAGGAGGAAGAGGAGAAGGAGGAGGAGGAGGAGGAGGAATCCTTGGTGCTCTCTGGATTTGTTGTTTTCTTGAAGATGTTTCATTACCAAACTAGGTCATATCATCAGTTGTAGAAGGGAGTGGGGTTTGCAGAGAAGAGGGAGAGGAGGAGGAGTAGTCCTTGGTGATCTCTGGGGGTTTTTTTGAAGACGTTTCATTACCAAATTAAATAACACCATCAGTGCTAGAAGGGAGTTGGCTCTTTTATATACTAACTAGTGGCTTACCCTGTCAGTGTTAATGAGAATGTTCTTGGTTCTTCCATAATTAGGATTTGTTTACTATTAGCTTGAAGATATCTACCATCAAATTGATATTATATAAGAAACTAGGTACCTTAAAGCACTGACAGTCACCCTTTCTTCTAAGCGTCTCCAAAAGAAACTGAAACTTTTGACTTTGCTCATAGCAGGGACTTTATCATACCAGTTCTACTTCCCTAAAATTATCAGTGATGTAACATTTGCAATGGAGGACCAGAACTAGCAAAAAAGGCCAATAGACTCCTAGGATCCATACAGGAGGGAGGCCCTATAAACACCATCATCAGGCCCATGATACGAATTTGGTAATTCAACATTTATAGAGTGACACATTGATAGAGCGATACGAGCGAAAGGTTCACAGACTGTCATGGATGTCTGTGCTGGTAAGGAGGAATAACATCAATGTAAAAACAAATACAGATCTAGTCACTTCTAGGCAGAAGAATATGGATCTAGAAATCCCAAAGGTGCTTTTTCAGGAGGCAACTGGACTTTCTTTGTTTTTCCTTGAAGACGTTTCACTTGTCACCCAAGAAGCTTCTTCAGTTCTTCTTCAGTTCTTCTTCGGTTCTCTCCTTCAGAACTGATGAAGCTTCTTGAATGAGAAGCTAAACATCTTCTGCTTGTATTTCTAAATTCTAAAGAGGGGTTTGCTTTGTGCCCAATGCTATTTGTATGTTTCTTGATGTAGGCATTGAGACCTTTATATGCACCAAGGTGGAAGGATTTCCAAATACTTGGAAAGTGGAGGAATGGAAGGTGAAACTGGCAGAAATGATGAAATTGACAGATTTGATGAACGAAAAGTAATTGACAAATTACTTTTAATGACGGAGAATTTCAATAGGATAGGATAGGATAGGATAGGATAGGATAGGATAGGATAGGATAGGATAGGAGAGTTGGAAGGGACCTTGGAGGTCTTCTAGTCCAACCCCCTGCTCAGGCAGGAAATCCTATACCATTTCAGACAAATGGTTATCCAATCTCTTCTTAAAAACTTCCAGTGTTGGAGCATTCACAACTTCTGGAGGCAAATTGTTCCACTGATTAATTGTTCTCACTGTCAGGAAATTTCTCCTCAGTTCTAAGTTGCTTCTCTCCTTGATGAGTTTCCACCCGTTGTTTCTTGTCCTACCCTCAGGTGCTTTGGAGAATAGCTTCACTCCCTCTTCTTTATGGCAGCCCCTCAAATATTGGAAGACTGCTATCATGTCACCCTTAGTCCTTCTTTCATTAAGCTAGACATATCCAACTCCTCCAACCATTCTTCATATGTTTTAGCCTCAGTCTCCTAATCATCTTTGTTGCTCTTCTCTGCACTCTTTCTAGAGTCTCAACATCTTTTTTACATCCTGGCAACCAGGTATAAGAGTGCAGAGTGATTCCCTTGGGAATAGCTATACTTCTTCATCCTCTTTTAAAATTAGATTTACTCGGTTACAAATCGTAAGTGTTAAATGAGTAAAAACTATTAAACAAGGAATACTGCTGGGTTAAGTGGCTAAGTGTTTAACGGTTTACCATAGTATTTCCATTTTTATGGTCTATTAAAGCAATTGGAAGAATATCAGTTGTATGAAGGATCAGGTAATTTATATACAAGTTTGATAAAATGCCATATGTTGGAATAAAAAAGAAATGCTCATTTCCGAGTGTTTAAGATTGGAAATAGAGGCTCGGAGGGCCTGGTGAAGAAAAGCAGGAAGCTTAGCAAACATAAAACATATTTTGGCAGATGATGCATCCAGGAGGTGTCTCGGATAGGATAGCTATGATTGTTCAATCAAAGCTAATTTCCATTTTAGAATGTAGAATAACAGAGTTGGAAGGGACCTTGGAAGTCTTCTAGTCCAACCCCCTGTTTAGGCAGGAAACCCTACACCACTTCAGACAAATGGTTATCCAACATCTTCTTGAAAACTTCCAGTGTTGGAGCATTCGCAACTTCTGGAGGCAAGTTGTTCCACTGATTAACTGTTCTCACTGTCAGGAAATTTCTTCTTAGTTCTAAATTGCTTCTCTCCTTGATTAGTTTCCACCCATTGCTTCTTGTGCTTTGGAGAATAGCTTGTCTCCCTCTTCTTTGTGGCAGCCCCTGAGATATTGGAACACTGCTCTCATGTCTCCCCTAGTCCTTCTTTTCATCTTCTTTTCATTAAACTAGACATACCCAGTTCCTGCAACCGTTCTTCATATGTTTTAGCCTCCATTTTATGTAGACTGAATGTAAAAAAAAAAGGGGGGGAGTAGGACTTTAGTCACATGACCATGGCTGCTATAATGACATTTTAGACTCATGTGATTAAACATTAATCAACTTTAATCCAAATGCCCCCAGAAATCACCTTTAGGTTGCCCTGAGGAAGAGAAGACAGACCTTTTCCAGAACGTTCCTTCAACTCTTCTTAAGAACAGAGAGGAAGAATGCTTGCTGGTCTGACATTCAGACATGGGAAGAACTGTGTCAGGTATAAATGCCCTACCCGTGCCAGGGATCAGCTATAGCTCAGTAGTGCAAGGGTTAACCCAGACATCCACCTGGTCAGCTCCTCCCATAGACCCCTCCTTACCTGAATCCCCGCCCACAGGTATAAAAGGTGGGCACACTCCTCCATGTTGTCCAGATTCTGATGTAACCAGTGATCACATGAAGAACCTGTAAATAAAGGAGAAATATTTAACATGATGACTCAAGTCTCTTCATTGGACCTGATCCATCAATCCTTGTAACAATATGGTAGCAGAGGATGGTTGGTAAGGCCCAGCGATCCCAAACCACAAGACAAGGATCCATACCTACCTACGGAATGGCGACACCTCCGAAGCAACGGGAAAGCAACCCATCGGACTCGCCAGGGAAGGTAGAAACCCCAACCGCCCCCAAAACCACCGCGATGGAAGAAAAGGGGGAGATCGAGAAAGGGAAAAAGACTCACCACAATGACCAAGAAGAAGAAAAGCTGCGACTCGACGTCCTGCAGCTATTGAAGGAGCGAGCCGGCGACAAGAACTTCCTTGCCGACCTGCGGAGCTTCATAATCGACCGCGAGGTGGCAAGGAGTGAAGAAGACACGGACTCTGATCTCGAGGAGCTGGACTCAGTGAGTGGATCGCCCAAAAGGGCACCCCCAACGGCCACCGAGCCCCGAAGCCCCGCTCAAAATTTGAAACGGCGGCCATCTTTGTCCATGTGGTCGGACAAGATGGCCGACCCCCGACCAATCGGCAGCCAGGATTCAAAATGGCCGGCGCGCGAAAAATGCCGGACCATGAACCGCGAAGAAAGTGACCAGGGAGAGGGGACCGAATCAGACTCGGACCCCTGGTACACCCCCAGCGAGCGGCAAGTAGATAGGGCCATGAAGACCCTTGCCGCCGCCTTCGGCCCAGGCCTCAAAATTACGAAAGAGAGACCGGAGAGGCCAAAACAGAAGGGGAGGCGAGGACAGGGGCAACAAAGCACCCACCCGAGAGCCACTGACGCCCGTGCCAGCTCACCAGCCCACCTACGCACCCCAGGGACACCACGCCTCCGATCGCCCAGGCCGCACACCCCGGACCGCGTGGACTGGGGCAGCTACTTACAGCCGTCGCCGGAGCCTCAGCGCCACCAGGATCTTCACCTCGGAGAAGCAGCTGCAGGACGACGCCTTCCGGAGCACACCTGGACCCCCAAAACCGAAGCCGAGACCTACCCGACTGACAGAAGCCTCTACACCGGAGCCACGATGAATAGGTCCTTCCACGATGACGGCAGAGCTGAAATGGACTTCGCACATGCGCTCTTCCGCCTAGAAGAAGAAAAAAGAAAAAAATTACAAAGCGGGACTTTTAAACTACCGGCAAGCGTTCCCATGCCTTACTGCTGCTATAAGCACATAAGGAACCATGGACAGCAGCCAGCAGTAAGTAATTTTACAAATAGTGCTGGGAACTTACCAGTAGACTTTCCCAAGTTGAGAATGGATGGGGGCAATATCCTAGAGTGGTCACAGCAGCTCCAGGTGGTGTTCCTAAAAGAAAACATGTCTCATTTTATTAATGACCCCCCAGAGAGACCATGGACTTTAGAGCTGGATTGCATGCACCATAGGGCATTCTACCTTTTAATTGCCAGCATATCCCCCACGATCTATCACTGTATTGGCCATAACCTCACAGTATCAGAAATTATAGGGAAAATGTTTGGGTTATTTTACAGTGAGAGTGTGTCCACCACCACCCAAATTTCCAAAGACTTCTTTTCTGCCAGACTTAAGCCAGGGACCCCCATGAGTGAGCACCTAGTGTCCTTAAGCGGTACCAGAGCAGAGCTACACCTTAGGGGAGAAGTTATTTCCGACCAGATCATGAAGAGCGTAATAATTAACTCTTTAGATCACTCATGGAATAACTTCTTAACACACTTAGACACCGTTAGTCTAGGAATGCTATCCATGGAGAAGCTATCCAACAAGCTAATCGCGGAAGATAATCTGAGAAGGAGCCGCCCCGGCCCTCCCAGAGAACATAAGAGTGAGAAGAGAGTAGTCTTCCAAGAGAAACAGCACAACACGCCAGAGTGCTACATCTGTGGGTCGAGGGGACACATCAAAAGGGACTGCCCCAAGAACTATAGAGAGAGGGGCAGGCCAGAGCATAGGTACAGACAAACGGAAAGGCACACATCTGAAGAAAGGTATAGGCGCAGGGACTCACCCAATCCCAGGGACAGGAGGGGAACAGAGACAGCTCGCGCGACAGCAGGACAGGATCTTTATACGGGATAGGGGAGCACACACACACCACACACCAAGACAAAGGCACCAGCTCATGGCTCCTGGACTCGGGAGCCTCCAACCACACCACCTACAATCAGAAACTACTCTCATCATTTAAGAGGGAGGACTTTTCGATCAAAGTTGCGGACCAAAACCAGGTTAGAGTGACGGGCAAAGGGACAGTTACATTGCCAGGCGTAGGGAGAATAGAGGGGGTACTGCTAGTCCCGGAGATACCCCACAACATCCTAGCCACAGTAAAGCTTAGCAAGGAATCAGGGGTTGAGGTGACTTTTACAAAAGGTAATGTCAAAGTTAGCAAGGAAGGGGAAGATATAGGGAGAGTAACCGTCAACCAAGGGTTACCTTATATAACTTTCTGTGAGAATGACACCCACAGCGTGTACACCAGTTCAGAGAACACAGAGGACACTGACCAGGACAGGACTGAGAGGGAACAGGTAGACGGGAGAGAGATAAATAGCGATAGTAACACGACACAAGAAACACAACACAAAAGACACCCCCAAAGGGGTCCCTCAATAGGCAAACCCATACATGACGACTGCGCTCACCTGCTACACCGGAAGCTAGGGCACGCCAGTTTTCCCGTGGTCCAGAAAATGGCCAATTGTACTGAGGGTATCAAAATAAAAAACTGTCAAAACTACCTCGAGTGCTCGGTGTGCAAATGTTCAAAATTAAAGGTAAAACCCAGACCCAAGAAGTCGTTACGTGCCGCCAAACAGATATTCGACTTAGTCCACATGGACCTGGTAGGACCCCTAAGGCCATCCGTAAATTATAAGAAAAGGTACTTCCTCACTATAGTGGATGACTATAGTCGATATGGCTTCGTCTATACCTTAAGAAAAAAGGATGAGGCCTTCCAAAAATTCAAGGAGTTTTACAAAAGAGTAGAAACCCAAAACAACACCCGGATCAAACAAATCATGACCGACAGAGGATCTGAGTTTCTATCTAAGGACTTCTCCCATTGGCTCAGGTCCAAAGGCGTGATTCACTTTACATCGTCCCCGTTCTCTGCCTTTCAGAACGGGGTCGTAGAACGACGGAACTCCACGCTCCAAACAATGGTCAGGTGCACCTTAGAGGACGCGGGCCAGAAGAGTTACTCCATAAGTGCAACATGGCAGACGCCAAGGGGTGTGATTCACCCATGCAGATGGACTTCCTAAAGAACATGCATGATGAATCACCCGGATTTGAAGACAACACGCTGTACAGGTCAGTCATAGGCTCCCTCCTGTATATCGCTAACTGGACAAGACCGGACATCGCTCTATCTGTTAATTTATTGTCCAGGCACGTGAGCAAACCCACCACATACCACTGGGATGCGGTGAAAAGGGTGCTAAGATACCTGAAACAAAGTGCCAATGCATGCCTAACTCTAGAGCCTGAAAAATCCGACGAACCCATCCTCTCCTGCTACGCTGATGCTGACTGGGCCGGAGATGTCAAAGGCCAGAAAAGCACATCTGGGTACATATTCTACCTAAATAACAGTACCAGCATTGGTACACAGGTAAACAAATCTTGGTGGCAACCTCGACTACTGAAGCTGAGTACATATGCTTCTCCAAAGCCGCCAACAATCTCATCTGGTTCGACGATCTACTCGCCAGCGTGTGGAGAGAACCAGCTTACCCAATAAATATCTACGAGGATAACAAGGCCGCCATAGAAATATCCATGTCCGATGCTGTAGGGCAAAGATCAAGGCACATAGACATAAAGTATAAACACGTGAGACAGCTCTCCAGAATCGGTTTCATAAAGGCCATACACTGCGATACAGAAGAACAGACCGCAGACATACTCACAAAACCTCTACAGGGCAAACAACATTCACACTTAGTTTCCAAGCTCAACATTCGCCTCAGGGTACCAAACAGTCAGTCAGGCTTACAGACACAGGTCAGGCATTTAAAGGGGGATTTGTCAGGTATAAATGCCCTACCCGTGCCAGGGATCAGCTATAGCTCAGTAGTGCAAGGGTTAACCCAGACATCCACCTGGTCAGCTCCTCCCATAGACCCCTCCTTACCTGAATCCCCGCCCACAGGTATAAAAGGTGGGCACACTCCTCCATGTTGTCCAGATTCTGATGTAACCAGTGATCACATGAAGAACCTGTAAATAAAGGAGAAATATTTAACATGATGACTCAAGTCTCTTCATTGGACCTGATCCATCAATCCTTGTAACAAACTGATGGTTTAATTCATAACTTAATGATAAAGGGACATGGTGGCTCAGGGGCTAAGACGCTGAGCTTGTCGATCGAAAGGTCGGCAGTTCAGCAGTTCGATCGCTAGTGCCACGTAACCGGATGAGCTCCCTTTACTTGTCCCAGCTTCTGCCAACCTAGCAATTCGAAAGCACGTAAAAAATGCAAGTAGAAAAATAGGGACCACCTTTGGTGGGAAGGGAACAGCATTCCGTGTGCCTTTGGCATTGAGTCATGCTGGCCACATGACAATGGAGATGTCTTCGGACAGTGCTGGCTCTTCGGCTTTGAAACGCAAATGAGCACTGCCCCCTAGAGTCAGGAACAAATAGCACATATGTGCGAGGGGAACCTTTACCTTTACCTTAGTGATAGCAGATATTTTGTTTTTCAGGGTCCTGGATTTTTTTTTTTCTTTCTTGAAAAAAAAGATTTTTTTCCTCCTTATTCTGAAGGTGCTTTAGAATCTCTATAGCAGTGTTTTTCAACTCTGGCAGCTTGAGATATGTGGACTTCAACTCCCAGAATTCCCCAGCCAGCCAGTCAGGCTGGCTGGGGAATTCTGGGAGTTGAAGTCCAAACATCTTCAAGTTGTCAAAGTTGAAAAACACTGCTCTATAAGGTTTCTTTTGGCATTCCCCCCCCCTTTTCTTTCTTGCGCAAAATCACAGCAGGAGCCAACACTTTGTTAGCTTTTCCTTGGTTCAAAAAAAAAATAAAAATAAAACAAAAACAGGACCAGAGTTGGTTATCTGACTGTTCAACCACCAGGAAGTCTCAAAGACGTGGAGTGGTAGGTGGGAGGGAATGCATATTTGGAGAGTAACTTCACAAGGGTTTTATGAATTCGTGAAGAGGCCAACAAAGACCCTCTTAAAACAATCCACAGAAGGGAGAAATTGATCCCAAATGGCAACTTAATAAATAAAGGAAAGGGAAACCTCCACTGAATGTAAACAGTCCCTGGGATTATTTGTTGGCCAGCTAGCTGTCTCTTGCACCACATCAGCCATTCTGATTGTTGGGTCTTCCTTGTCAAAGCAACCCGGCTCCCCTACAGCTCAGCCTGGATTCATTTGCAGGAGCAGAAGGTTTTTCTTGCCGGGAAAAAAGAGCGACATTCAAAGGTCTCGAGAATCAATACGGCAGCTGTAACAGCAAGCAGCCAAAACCTTGGAAGGTTCGGCTGTTTTGTAGCATATGCTTTGTTTGCAAAGGGGAGAAAAAACACAAACAAACCACCTCAAGGATTCCTTAATCCAAAGGAATCTTCAGTTAAAAAGAAAAACGAACAAACTCGGGTACTGGATGATGAGGGCCTCCATCCTGGGCAAATGTTGAAGAATTTGAGTGTATGTGTGTGTGTGTTTTTTTTTAATCAGGGCAACCTAGTCTAACCCAATTATGGGATGGAGCATACTGCTTCCACTTTCACCTTTCAGCCTGAATCCAGCAGCCTTCGCAGGCAGCCGCTTTTGCGACAAACTATTTTTTGTGTTGAATTTATATGAACCGACAAAGAAATAAAGCTCAGTGGCTAAGACACTGAGCTTGACGATCGAAAGGTCGGCAGTTCAGCGGTTCGAATCCCTAACGTCGCATAATGGGATAAGCTCCCATTCCTTGTCCCAGCTTCTGCCAACCTAGCAGTTCGAAAGCAGGTAAAAAATGCAAGTAGAAAAATAGGGACCACCTTTGGTGGGAAGGGAACAGCGTTCCGTGTGCCTTTGGCGTTGAGTCATGCTGGCCACATGACCACGGAGACATCTTCAGACAGCACTGGCCCTTCGGCTTTGAAACGGAGATGACCACCGCTCCCCAGAGTCGGGAACAACTAGCACATATGTGCGAGGGGAACCTTTACCTTTACTAAATTAATACTGTAGTGTCAAACCTATTTTTATGTCAGTCTCATTTGGCTGATTGTTTTGCACATGCTGTCCTGTATAAAATTACCCAATTATCTTAGAATGACCTCCCCTCTTTTTTTTAAAAAAGCAGATTTTTTGGTCACCAATTGTTCCTGGAACCACATAGATGTGCAAAACTGTCACGAGTGTTTCCAGGATTGCTGTGGCTATCTGCCTACTCACAAACAGTATGGTTTTAATCAAGCCATCTGCTGTTGGCAATTACCTGCAAGCCTTCCCCGCCCTAGTTAATTGCAGGTTAACTCCCTATATAAGCAAGGACCTTTTGCTTGCTACCTGGGCCTAGTCTTCTAGGCCTAAATGCACAGCTCCTGCAGGAAGCTTGTTGCAACGCCGCAGATGGGAGGAGAATGCAGATAAGGACTCCAGATGCCGCTACAGAGAGACTCCCACGGATGCTTGCCTTTTGCTGTTTTGTAGCACGCAAGCTATCATCGGGACTGCTGTTGCTGAACCTTCTTCCTCCCACAAGCTTCAAGCAATGTTTGCTGTTTGAACTGTTTTTACTTTAGGTGACTTTCAGCTGTGAAGCTCGTGCTGCTCCCACCATGATGGCCTTGATGATGTATCGACGCCGAAGCTGCTTACCTTCATGCTAGCTTTATTCTTTTGTGAACTGTTTCGGTATTGTGGAGAGGGATCTAGGGAGATAGCCTTGTTTCACATACCCAGATAAGACTTTGTTTTTAATGTGTTTTCTTAAAGACATAGTGCTTTTTAAATGTTTTAAAGTAAATTATATTTTTACACAAGACGCCTCTGTCAGAATCATTTCAGTCTCAGTGTGTTTACTCATGAGCTGGTTCACGGTCCGGGGTACCCCTCAACCCCATTTCGTCACAAAAACTGTAATTCTTTCTTTCTTTCTTTCTTTCTTTCTTTCTTTCTTTCTTTCTTTCTTCTTTCTCTTTCTTTCTTTTTCTTTTTTCTTTCTTTCTTTCATTTCTTTCTTTCTTTCTTTCTTTTTTCTTCCTTCCTTCCTTCCTTCCTTCCTTCCTTCCTTCCTTCCTTCTTTTCTTTCAAACAAAAAAAGCTTTGCCAAAGAGCCTGCCAATGCCAGGGACTCCATCAAAAGCAGAGCCTTTAATACAGGCCTCTTCTAATTATCGGCTGCCGTTGTTTCAAAGGAAGCAAATGAGATGCAAGCCTGCCATTAATTGTCTAACGAGGCTGTTCTGCTTTTCTCTGATAGGGTAGAGCTGATTAAATATTAAAGCAGCAGCATAGGGGGAAACCGAGGCAAAATATCGGCAGCCCAATGGATTGCAAGGTAAGAAAATATTGATTTTTTAAAAAAGAAACCCAGATTTATACAGACAAAAGCTTTAAAAGTCTACTTTTTTTTTTTTTTTACGGGCATGTGTATCTGTGGTCTGAAAGAAGAAATGAAAGCTCAACAGCAATAGCTCTTTTCCTGCACCAAAGCTAATTAGGATAGGAATAAAAACACAGAATTCAAAATGAGAGTTGAGAAAAATAGATTGAGATGCTGACTTTTAAAAGTATGGAGGTAATGAAAACCCTCTATCAGGGGTGAAATCCAGCAGGTTCTGACAGGTTCTGGAGGACCGGTAGCGGAGATTTTGAGTAGTTCGGAGAACCGGCAAATACCAACTCTGGCTGGCCCCAGAGTAGGATGGGAATGGGGATTTTGCAGTATCCTTCCCCTGCCACGCCCACCAAGCCACACCATGCCCGCCAAGCCACGCCCACAGAACCGGTAGCAAAAAAAAAATTTCATTTCACCACTGGTTTAAACCTGTGCCAGAAGCCTTTATGCGTGAAAGCAACCGCCTTTTCATCTTAATATTTCTTCGTTATTAAGATATGCTATTGTCCCAAAGGTGCTTTTTTCAGAAGGCAACTGGACATTCTTGTTTTTCTTTTGAAGATGTTTCACTTCTCATATCCAAGAAGCTTCTTCAGCTCTGACAGGAAAGTGGGGAATGGAAGGATTTATACTCCTTGTCAACAAAATCATCAGGAGAAGATTCAGCAGTCCATCTGCATTTAAAAGACAAAGGCCACTCTTTGAAAGGCTGTCAGGATTCCAAGGAAATAAAGCTCTGAGGCTTGAGGTTCCTCAAAGTTCCAATTTATTAGAGATGTCATGTTGGCACATCTGGGAAAACCCGAATCTGAAAGCTTCCAGGTTTTCCACACCCAACGGACTGTTCACAGCCCTGCCTCACACCCACAAGTTCATCACATTCACATTCAACTGAATACAATCTTCAGACAGTTTCCATCAGACGCAGGCGAAAGTCCTTGTATACGGAATGTTTTTATGACTAACTTTCTACCGCTCCAACAACCCCCTCCCAACTTCCCCAGCTAAAAGATGTGGCAGTTAAGAAGCAAAAAAGAAAATTGTCTTCCAAAACTGACAGGCTTCCCCCCCACCCCAGGAAAGGAACGCATCCTGGAACAAAGTCCACATTTTGGACGAAGAGGACAGCTGGTTTGAACGAGGAGTCAAGGATGGCAACTATGTCAAAATTGAACAGCCCTCTCTCAACAGAGGGGGAGGGATACGACATCATCTATCTCTAGTCTACAACCCAGTCCTTTCAACAGTTCCAAGAAGGCTCCACACCCAATTGCACTACTCAGGTGACCCTGAGGACACCGATAAATCTCCAAGTGGCCTCAGCAACTTTTTAAAAGGATGCAAATGACCAGCTGTCTGCAAGGGATATAAATCCTTCCATTTCCTACCATCCAGTCAGAGCTGAAGAAGCTGCTTGGATGAGAAGCAAAACATCTTCAAAGAAAAACAAAGTCCAGTTGCCTCTTAGAAAAGCACCTTTGGAACAATCATGATCTGGATGACTGAGAATCTCTATATTCCCAATAGTAAGAACAATGGAATTGTTTTGTCTCCTGGGGTTGTGGGTGCTCCATCACTGGAGGTTTTTTTTCAAATGTAGACTGGACAATCATTTAACTGGGATAGCAATAGCAATAGCACTTATATGCTGATTCACAGTGCTTTTACGGCCCTCTCTAAGCAGTTTACAGAGTCAGCCTATTGGCCCCAACAATCTCTGGGTCCTCATTTTACCGACCTCGGAAGGATGGAAGGCTGACCCAACCTTGAGCCAGTCAGGATGGAACTCCTGGCAGTCGGCAGAATTAACCTGCAATACTGCATTCTAACCACCGGGAGGGAGGGAGGGAAGAAAGGAAGGAAGGAGGAAGGAAACAAGAAAGAAGGATGGATGGAAAGAAGGAAGGAAATAAAAAGGAAGGAAGGAAACAGGAAGGATGGAAGGAAAGAAGGAAAATAGCAATAGGACTTAGACTTATATACTGCTTCACAGTGCTTTACAGCCCTCTCTAAGCGGTTTACGGAGTCAGCATCTTTATCTTTATCTTTATTCAAATTTCTATACCGCCCTTCTCCTTTCAGACTCAGGGCGGTGAACAGCCAAAAAATAAAACATTTTATAAACAAAAGTTAAAATAAATTTAAAATAATTAAATAAATTTGGCCCATTAATTTAAAACATTCCAATTAAAACCATATCAAAATTATTTAAAACCAATCATAAAATCAGGACAGCCCGGCTAACTGAAAAAAATAGGTTTTGAGAGCCCGACGAAAAGTCCGGAGGTCTGGGATCACTCGTATCTCTGGGGGTAGATTGTTCCAGAGGGTGGGTGCTACCACAGAGAAGGCTCTCCCCCTGGGGGTCACCAGCCGACATTGCCTGGCCGACGGCACCCTGAGGAGGCCCTCTCTGTGGGAGCGAACTGGCCGGTGGGAGGCAATTGGTGGCAGGAGGCGGTCCCGTAGATACCCCGGCCCTAAGCCATGGAGCGCTTTAAAGGTGATCACCAACACCTTGAAGCGCACCCGGAAGTCCACCGGGAGACAATGTAGCTCGCGCAGGAGAGGAGTCACATGGGAGCGCCCCGTTGTTCCCATAATCCCCCGCGCGGCCGCATTCTGCACCAGTTGGAGCCTCCGAGTACACCCCAAGGGGAGCCCCATGTAGAGAGCGTTACAATAGTCCAGATGAGAGGTGACGAGTGCCTGAGTGACCGTGCATAGGGAGTCCCGATCCAGAAAGGGGCGCAACTGGCGTATCAGGCGGACCTGATAGAAGGCCCCCCTGGCCACGGCCGTCGTATGCCCTTCTAAAGACAGCCGTGCGTCCAGGAGGACACCCAAGTTGCGAGCCCTTTCCGTGGGGGCCAATGATTCGCCCCCAATAACCAGCGATGGCGCCAGCTGGCTATACCGGGACGCCGGCAGCCACAGCCACTCGGTCTTGGAAGGGTTGAGTCGGAGCCTGTTTCTCCCCATCCAGACCCGCACGGCTTCCAAACACTGGGACATCACTTCCAAGGCATTGTTGGGATTGTCTGGGGTGGAGATGTACAGCTGAGTATCATCAGCGTACTGATGGAACTCCACCCCAAAACCATGGATGATCTCACCCAGCGGCTTCACATAAATGTTGAACAGGAGGGGCAAGAGGATCGACCCTTGTGGCACCCCACAAACAAGGCCACCTCGGGGTCGACCGCTGCCCCCCTGTCAACACAGATTGCGACCGGTCGGAGAGATAGGAGGAGAACCACTGCAAAATGGTGCCCCCCACTCCCAGTCCCTCCAGCTGGCGCAACATGATACCATGGTCGGTGGTATCAAAAGCCGCTGAGAGATTTAACAGGACCAGGATAGAGGAATAACCCCTACCCCGAGCCCTCCAGAGATCATCCACCAACGCGACCAATGCCGTTTCCGTGCTGTACCCAGGCCTGAAACCGGACTGGAGCGGATCCAAATAGACAGCTTCATCCAGGTATTGGGGAAGCTGTCGCGCCACCACACTCTCAACAACCTTCGCAATAAAACGAAGGTTGGAAACTGGACGATAGTTAGCCAAAACAGCAGGATCCAGGGAGGGCTTCTTGAGGAGGGGCCTCACAACCGCCTCTTTCAAAGCGGCCAGCAGGACACCCTCACTCAAAGAAGCATTAATAATCCCCTGGAGCCAGCCTCGTGTAACCTCCCGGGAAGCCAGCACCAACCAGGTGGGACATGGGTCCAATAAACATGTGGTCACATTTAGCCGTCCCAAGATCCTGTCCACGTCCTCGGGAGCCACAGGATCGAACTCCTCCCAGATAACACTCTCAAGGCCTGCCTCAGTCATCTCGTCTGGACTAACCCAGTCAGCGGCCAAGTCTTCCCGAATCTGAGTTATTTTATCATACAGATACTGTACAAAATCCTCAGCTCGGCCCTGCAAGGGGTCATCCCGTGCTCCCAGATGGAGGAGGGAGCGGGTCACCCTAAACAGGGCGGCTGGGCGATTATCTGATGATGCAATAAGAGTGGCAAAATAATTAGATTTTGCCGCTTTTATCGCCACTAGGTAGGTCTTAATATGAGACCTTACCAGTGTCAAGTCAGATTCGGATCAGCTGGCCCTCCAACCGCTCTCTAGGCATCTTTTCCGGCACTTCATCTAACAATCCCCCAACAATCTGGGTCCTCATTTTAACTGACCTCAGAAGGATGGAAGACTGAGTCAACCTTGAGCCAGTGAGATTCAATCTGCCAAACTGCTGGCAGCTGGTGATCAGTACTCTTGGTATAAGGTCCCTGCCTTTAGTAGGGGTTGGACTAAAAGACCTCTGAGGTCCCTTCCAGTTCTGTGATTCTATGTTCTAGATTTTTTTTCTTTAAAAAAAGGATAAATAAAACAAGCAGAGTACCATCATGGCATTGCCTGCCTTCAATGTGACCTACCTTTACAAGATTTTGGTTCCCAACTCTGTGTACAATCTCACTTCCACCTCTGTGAGCCATGGTGGCGCAGTGGTTAGAGTGCAGTACTGCAGGCTACTTCTGCTGACTGCTGGCGGCCTTCAATTTGGCAGTTCAAATCTCATCAGGCTCAAGGTTGACTCAGCTTTCCATCCTTCTAAGGTGGGTAAAATGAGGTTAATTGACAGGAAGGGAATTACGCCCACTTGCCTATAAAATCTGGAACAGTTAAAGGAGTCTGAGGTAGCCTTGAGCAAATTCACCCATTTGATTTCTGCTAAACAGGAGTTTATGATTGCTAAGGCTACTGGAGAGAATCAGTGGCCAAACTTGTGGAAACCTTTTGGGAAAAGTGCATTTTTGAGGTTTGATGGTTAATAACATCACTTTTTTTGAGTTTCAAGATAGTCATATTCCACTGCTGGAATGGCCTGACAATAGCCCAGACCTTAACTCAATTGAAAATCTATGGAGCCGACTAAAGAAATTTGTTAGTCAGAAGCGACCCAGCAATAAAACCCAGTTAATAGAAGCAACCCTTCAATCTTGGTTTCACATTATAACAGCTGCAGAACTAAAAGACTTGGTTCACTCCATGGAAAGTAACTAAGGAACTAAGTATTAACTGAGATGGGTATAATTTTTGTATATCTCATTTTTTCTACGTGTTTCACTTTTCTTCTTTATACTGTAATTGCTATTCTAATAGCAAATCCTTCGTAAAAGTTATTGCATCATTTTCTTGATTAAATTATCTTTCCATTGATATATAATTTTATGGTACTACTCCAAAAAAAAAGTGGTGTTATTAACTGGTTTTAGAAAATACACTTTTCCAAAAGGTTTCCGCAATTTTGGCCACTATTGTAGTGGTTAAAGGCACTACAGAAACCAGGAGACGGTGAATTGCAGTTCCACCCTAGGTGCAAAGCCAGCTGGGTGACCTTGGGCAGGTCACATTCTCGCAGCCCTAGGAAAAAAGAAGCAATGCTAAAATAGTTCAGGAAACGTTGCCAAGAAAATTGCAGGGACTCATCCAAGCAATTTAGTACGATGCTAAGATCTTGCCTGTATTGAGACAGAATAAAGAATATGAAGTTCAATCTCCTTTTTCTGACCAATCAGTGACTTACCTAAATGAAGGCTATTAATGATCAAAACGAATGAATCAAAATCACATGAAGTATTAGCACCTCTTTATAAAGTCTTAAAGGATGCGGTGGTTCAGTGGTTAAGACACTGAGCTTGTTGATCAAAGGTCGGCAGTTCAGCAGTTCAAATCCCTAGCGCCATGTAACAGGGTGAGCTCCCATTACTTGTCCCAGCTTCTGCCAACCTAGCAGTTTGAAAGCAGGTAAAAAATGCAAGTAGAAAAATAGGGACCACCTTTGGTGGGAAGGGAACAGCGTTCCATGCACCTTTGGCATTGACTCATGCTGGCCACGTGACCACGGAGACGTCTTTGAACAGCGCTGGCTCTTCAGCTTTGAAACAGAAATGAGCACCGCCCCCTAGAGTCAGGAATGACTAACACATATGTGCGAGGGGAACCTTTGCCTTTTATAAAGTCTTAATAAGGCCACACCTGGAATACTGCAATACCTTACAAAAAAGATGTTGAGACTTTGGAAAAAGTGCAAAGAAGAGCAACTAAGATGATTAAAGACTTGGAGACTAAAACATGTAAAGAACGGTTGCAGGATTTGGGTTTGGCTAGTCTAGAGAAAAGAAGGACTAGGGGGTACATGATAGCAATATTCCAGTATTTGAGAGGCTGCCACAAGGAGTCAATTTATTTTCCAAAGCACCAGAGGGCAGGACAAGAAACAATGGATGGAAACTAATCAAGGAGAGAAGCAACCTGGAATTAAGGAGAAACTTCCTTACAGTGAGAACAATTAACCAGTGGAATAGCTTGCCTCCAGAAATTGTGGGCGCTCCATCACTGGAGGCTTTTAAGAAGAGACTGGACAGGCACTTTTCTGAAATGGTGTAGGATCTCCTGCTTGAGCAGGGGGCTGGACTAGAGGACCCCTAAGGTCCCTTCCAGCTCCATTCTGATTCTAATTACCAGGAGTTAAGACCAACTTGAAGGTACCAAAATGGAAAAAAATAAAAATAAAAGCTACCACTTGATGGATGTACAGTCGTTTGCCATTCTGTGAATTTCAAGTACGGCAAAAAATATTTGCCTTTAAAAAGTTGGCATCAAGCTTTCTGCACCCCAGGACTGAAAGGGAAGATTTCACCTCTTTTCTGAAACTTATTACTTCATTTCCATCAAAAGCAAGCAAGCAAACAAACAGAAATGACAAGAGGAAAAGAAAACAAAACCCTGGTCTGTAAGTGTCTAGATCTCTTTTCAGAAAGGCGAAGAGTAGTTTCATTCTGATGGTGACCTTGTTACAGGACATCAGTGTCACTAAGGAGCAAAATTTTATCACTGTCAAAACAAGGGACTTCAGGTTTTCCATCACCTTTAAGATAATTTACCTCATATCCTTGGCATGGTGCAATTTGGGCAGTGGTGGGATTCAAATAACTTAACAACAGGTTCTCTGCTCTAATGACCGGCTGGGTGGGCATGGCCATGGTGGGCTTGGCCATGGTGGGTGTGGTCAGGGGTGTGTGACAGGTATCACTCAGCCTCCTGCACCTCCCTGGGAGCAAAAATGGGTTGTGAGGGGGGATAACACACCACAACCCCTCTGCCCTGTTTTAGGCCTAGTAGGCCTCCCTGCACGTCCAGCAATTTAACTACTGGTTTGCTGAAACCTTCCCGAACTGGCTGACTCCCACCACTGAATTTTGGCCATTCTCTAACTTTGCCTGACGTAACAGTGTTTCAAGTTAAAAATACAACTTTTAGTTAAAAGGCCAGGTAGTCCTCGATGTACGACCACGACTGAGCCCAAAATTTATGTTGCTAAGTGAACCATTTGTTATGTGGATGTTGTCCCATTTTGCAACTTTTCTTGCCACCATTGTTAAGTGACCTTCTGAACAAGGAAAGTCAGTGGGGAAACCCAATTCACTTAACAGCCCTATTAATTACTTAACAATTGCAGTGATTCACTTAACAATAGTGACGGAACCCTTGGGGAGATCCATAGATCAGCTAAGGGAGACGTTTTTACCAAATTAGACTGCAGAGAAGCATACCACTGAGTCCGCATCAGGGAGGGAGATAAATGGAAACTGCCCCCTAGGGAGCTTCCAATTCAAAGCGATGCCTTTCGGACTGGAGGGGACCCCAGCAGTGCTCATGCAGTTGATAAATGAGGTGCTGCACGAGCACCTCTATAAGGGGATCCTCGTCTACCTGAACGACATCCTCATCTATACTGAGACCATGAACAACCACATACCCCTAGTCCTCCAGGTACTGGAAAAACTTCTGGCAGCCAACCTGTATGTCAAGCCATCAAAACGCGAATTTCACCACTCACCTGGGCTACCGAGTGTCAGATGAAGGCTTAGAGATAGACCCAGGCAAAGTACAAGCCGTCCCAGGCTGGCAGTCCCCTTGCACCCGCAGACAGCTGCAAAGCTTTCTAGGGTTCGCAAATTTCTACAGGCAATTCATCCCCTCTTTGGCGAAATTGCTCCATGATTGATGACACACCCTGGGGGGAGGGTGGAAAACAGAGTCAAGATTGGGCTGTAAATTATGTGGGGTAAAAGTTGGTTTCAACTCTGTGTAAATAAACTAAGAGCATAAGAGAAGTCGTAAAATGGGTCAGGATTCACTTAACAAGTTTCTCACTTAACAACACGAATTTGGGGCTCAGTTGCGGTCGTAAGTCGAGGACCACCTGTGTAACTATCCATATTCGTATCTAACTAGGGTTAACTATGAAGGAAATGTTTATTTGGAGTGACATATTCTGGATATATTTATTTTGGGCTAAGCTCTACCACTGCAATCATGGATATCCTGGAACATTATCCAGCTTTGAAACAGGCATTTTTTTAAAAAAAAATTAAATTATAGTACTTATGAATAAACAAAGGGAGAAGAGAATTGTGTGTTCTTCACATTTTCAATCAGAATCTACCAAATTTGCTACCCCCTCACAGCTGCCACCCACCCTGGGTGTGGGGACAGGATGCCACATTGGAGGAAACCTCCTCTTGATAACATCTTTCAAATTTTCTATTAAGATCTTTCCCTGCTCCTGGCACAGATGGTTTGACCACAGTGTATTACAAAACTTTGCAAGCTGAAATGGTGGAACAACTCAGAAATTTATTTTGCAATATTCAACAAGGGGGTAAAATACCCCCATCATGGACAACAGCTTACATATCTTTGATACCAAAAGAACAAGTCGGTCCTAAAAAACCAGAGAACTACAGACCAATATCTCTTTTGAATACAGATTATAAAATCTATGCGAAAGTATTAGCCAACAGGTTGATGCCAGTAATCCAAAAGGTGATTCATGATGATCAAGCGGGATTTATCGAGGGCAGACACATGAAGGATAATGTAAGGCAAGTAATAGATTTATTGGAATATCTTGAGAAGAATAAACAGATTCCTGCAGTGCTGGTTTTTTTGGATGCAGAGAAGGCCTTTGATAGAGTGGATTGGAATTTTCTACTAAAGACTTTAAAAAAGATGGATTTTGGGGATCAATTTATACAGGCGATTTCAGCAATTTACCAAGAGCAAAAGGCACAGATCATTATTAATGGAAGTTTGACAACAGAGTTTAAAATCGAAAAAGGAACAAGACAGGGATGTCCGTTGTCCCCACTTTTATTTATTTTAACACTAGAAGTCTTGCTAAATACAATACGGGACTCTAATATCTTGAAAGGTATAATGATTAGGCAAGAGGATTACAGAATAAAGGCATTTGCAGACGATCTGGTTGTTACCCTATCACAACCAATGGAATCAATAATCCTGATGAAGGACATTATACAAGACTATGGTAAAGTTTCAGGTTTTAGACTGAATCCAAAAAAGACTAAAATGATAGCTAAAAACATGACACAAGATCGTAAACATGAGCTTGAAAGGAGGGCAGGTTTTGAGATTGTACCTAAGGTAAAATATCTAGGAGTTCAGGTTGCAGAATCAAACATGAAATTGTTTCAAAATAATTATGAGGTGTTGTGGCGAGAGGTGCAGAAAGATATGGAGACTTGGAAAAAACTGCAGCTGTCTCTACTTGGAAGAATAGCAGCAGTTAAGATGAACATTTTGCCAAGATTTCTTTTTTTGTTTCAAATGATTCCGGTGCTCAAAAGTGATAAACAATTGAAAGTCTGGCAAACTGGAGTGAATAAGTTTGTCTGGAACGAGAAAAAGCTGAGAGTGAAATTGAAAAGTATGCAAAATGTTCCAGAAAGAGGAGGTCTTAAACTTCCAAACCTACAGTTATATTATGATGCAGCAGCTTTAACTTTAGCAAGTGATTGGTTTGGAAGGAAAAAGACTGGAATATTGAATGCAGAAAGTTTTGATCTTGAATTTGGATGGCATGCTTACTTATTTTATGATGACAAAGTTGATAAAGTATTTAAAAGTCATATACTTAGAGACTCTTTGATGAGAGTTTGGAAGAAGCACCGATTCAAATGGGATTATAAAATACCGCTATGGCTGGATCTTGGTCATATTTTGTGGAATACAAATATAATGTCACTCGGGGGGTTTTTATACAAAGAGGTTCTTTTTACAGATGCGGGCAGATGGCAGCTGAAGACATTGCAGACACTGTTGGACGAAGGGATTAATTTAACTTGGTTGCAATATAATCAATTACAATTGAGATGGAAAGAGGACCAAAAAACTGGTATTATGTTGCGCGAGGAAGAATTGGTTAGACATATAAAAGAGAAAGGTCCAATGCATATCAAAAGGCTTTATAATGTTTTGCTAGAAAGGGATTCAGAAACTGAATTAGTAAAAGATTGTATGATTAAGTGGGCACAAAATTTTGAAGAACCAGTGATGTTGGAAACATGGGAAAAAATTTGGGTTCAGAATGTTAAATTTACACAGTCGCAGAACCTGAGGGAAAATTTTTATAAAATGTTTTATAGATGGCATTTAGATCCCAAAAAGTTGTCATGTATGTACCCTAATGTTCAGCCAAAATGTTGGAGATGTGAATGTTTGGATGCTACGTATTATCATGTTTGGTGGACTTGTAGGAAAGTTAAGGCTTTTTGGATAAAAATTTGGTGGGTCATGCAGAATGTTTTGAAGAAAAAAATTCAATTCTCTCCACAATTGTTTTTATTGGGTATAGTTAAGGGTTTTACATCGGGTGAAACAAAACTGATATTGTATATGATAACAGCAGCAAGATTGTTGATAGGTAAATATTGGAAAAATGAAGCTTTGCGCACTATTGAGGAATGGACTTTGAAGATGGCCAGTTTTGCAGAGATGGCGAAGATTTCAGCATACTTAAAAGATTGTTCACAAGAGACTTATGAATGGGAATGGAAAAGGTGGATAGAATATGTTCAGAACAAATATCAAACTAGAAAGTATCAAATAGCTTTTATTTGAAAATAATGTATTAGAAATATTTTAATGTAATGAGGGTAAAAAGAAAAACTATAAAGGGGAGGGAGGGGTTCAAGTTTTTACATAAGTTTTATATTAAGGGGTTTTTTTTGTTTTTTTTTATCTTTCTTTACCAGATATGAGTATAATATAGGGAAGTCTGGGGGGAGGGGAGGGTTAGGGAGGGTTAGGGAGGTTGGGAAGTTTGGGGTGGGTGGTGGGGGGGAAAAAGGGGTGAAAATGTAATTGTAAAACTTTTGCAATAAAAAAAAAAAGATCTTTCCCTCGAAAGCTATTTAAGAAACAAACGAATGAGACACCTTTCTCCCATCCTAAGGTAAAGGTTCCCATCACACATATGTGCTAATCGTTCCACACTCCATGGACAGCTCAGATAGCAATTAGGTAGTTGTGTAGGTGAGCCTTGGTGGTGCAGCGGACTAAAGTGCTGTTAAGTAGCACTTAGCTGCCAGCTGCCTGCAATTACTGCAAGTTCAAATCTCACCAGGCTCAAGGTTGACTCAGCCTTCCATCCTTCTGAGGTAGGTAAATTGAGGACCCGGATTGTGGGGGCAATAAGCTGACTTTGTATAAAAAAGAACACTGCTTGGGGGGGCCGAAAGCCCTACTAAGCAGGTATATACAAAAGTATGAAAGTTATTGCTTAATGCATTGTAAGCTGCCCTGAGTCTCCGGAGAAGGGCGGCATATAAATCGAACCAATAATAAACAATAAACAAGGAATGTGCAGCTCCATTGTACAATTCAGTGAGGTCCAGAAGTTGGAATTACAGCTGTTGAAAGCACTTTCAGGTTTCTTTCAAAGCCAAGAAGTTCAGCTTTATGGCTTAAGGTAAAGGTAAAGGTTCCCATCGCACATATGTGTTAGTAGTTCCTGACTCTTGAGGGCGGTGCTCATTTCTGTTTCAAAGCCGAAGAGCCAGCGCTGTCCAAAAATATTTCCGTGATCATGTGGCCAGCATGACTAAATGCCAAAGGTGCACTGAATGCTGTTACCTTCTTGCCCACTATTTTTCTACTTGCATTTTTTTACGTGCTTTCAAACTGCTAGGTTGGCAGAAGCTGCTAGGGACAAGTAATGGGAGCTCACCCCGTTATGCGGCACTTGGGATTCGAACCACTGAACTGCCGACCTTTCGATTGACAAGCTCAGCATCTTAGCCGCTGAGCCACCGCATCCCTCTCTCCTGTCCTACCTGGTGTCTATTTTATTTTGTCCATAATGCCCTTCTTTGGTATAATCTCTTTAAAATCCATCTGATCCCCTTTCAGCAAAAGCCTCTTAAATTCAAAAAATAGGGGCTATTTTTATCACAGAAGAATATGTAAAGCAATTGAAAACATTTTAATAGATTTTTTTGCCTGTGGCCTTCCCCCCCCCCCACTGCATTTCCATAATGAAATCTACTTACAGACTTTGGGGTTGCTACCAATGGATTTTCACGACAATACGAAAAGGACATTGGTCTTGTAGACTGGCTGTGTAACAAAACAGCTATTCCACATTGTATCCTGCACTAACTAACATTTCTTGGATTCTCTGGGATCTCGGTGTCTCAGCTTCGCTGGGTTATGTACATCTGTGTGTGTGCATTATAAGATTTGCATTTAGATAATGCAAACAACCCTTTTACCGACTTTAAAAACTTATTAGATCAGGGAGGAAAAATAATTTACTTCGTTTCCCAGATAAGCCTTAGTGAGCAAGGAAGGAATGAGCTTTTTCCACAAAGCTGTTACTAGAGACATGCAAATACTCGGCTCGGAGATTTAGTTGGAAGGTGATTTAATCAACTGTCCAAATTAAATTCAGTTCCTGGATTGAATTGGTACATTTATTCAAATCTCCGCTTCAAATCAGATGCTGTCAATTGAATCTAGACATTTTTTTCTCTCTCTCTCTCAAAATTTGGACTCCAAACTTGAATTGAGTTGATGGGATGAGTCAGAGGTTCAGCTGAATCAAATTGATTTGGGGAATTGGATCACAAATCACAAATGAATGATACGAGGATGATTTTTTCCTGATTTGCAAACTTTAATTGCTCCATAATGTAGTGTCATCTTGAGTAAAAACATTTGAAGTGACTTTGGAGATTCCTGAGTTATACATTTTTCTCAGGATAGGCAGCTGCTATTACAGCACCCCCATAGATAATTTAACAGATTTAACAGATTAACAGAGTTGGAAGGGACCTTGTAGGTCATCTAGTCCAACCCCCACCCAAGCAGGAGACTTCCATTTCTGAAAATGGAAGTCCAATCTCTTTGTGAAAGTCTCCAGTGATGAAGCTCCCACAACTTCCGAAGGCAACTTCTGTTCAATTGGTTGATTGTTCTCACTGTCAGAAATTTTCTCCTTATTTCCAGGTTGAATCTCTCCTTGATCAGTTTCCATCCATTATTCCTTGTCTGGCCTTCAGGTGCTTTGGAAAATAGCTTGACCCCCTCCTCTCTGTGGCAGCCCTCCAATATTGGAAGACTGCCATCCCATCTCCCCTGGTCCTTCTCTTCACTAAATCTTAAACTGATGAGAATCAAACTGCCGAACCTCAATGCAAATTCTTTCTTCCTGTAGATTAATCTGATGTGAACCCATTAACTCTCCTCTGTTCATAGAGGTTTAAAAATTGAGCTATCGCTTATTTGGTTTTAATCCCGCAAAAGATGAATTTAATCTTTAGCATCTTGGTTTCGGATTTAGCCTGCTGGATGAACCTAGCCAGATGTGGCTTATTCACCAAAGCCAATTTAGGAAAAGTGGGATTTAGCAGAATGTGTGAACGCAGACAAGGAAGAGTTAAGCTGACTGCAGTTTTCGGATTCCTCTGGTTTTCTTTTTGATTGGCTGGAGGCAAGTAATTAGATTCAAATTAAAATAGATTTTTGCTCTATACACACGCAGACACATATAAATATTCCTTTGCATAATGCTGTGAAAGCCGCTGTATCACACAGGGCTGTTATGGAGATGATGAGAGAAGGGAGATAAGGACGAGGAGACTTTTCAAAGGCTCTTTGTTTGATCTGCCTCTATTTTCTTTTCATTTATCAAAAGAGACAATAAAATGAAGAGATTCTGGCATTTAACTTTTCTACGGCTGCAGCCCGAAACACAGGAGCTGTGTTCACACACCATGGTTATTTGAATTAACCCATTTTGTAGGCTCATTCAATACGGTGAACCATAAAATAATTGAACAGGCTGGCTTTGTACAATATATTAAATCAGAACAAAAAAAAACTAAACAAAAAAACAAAAAAAACCAGAAGATGCAAGGTTAAAGCTAAGCAAATGTCATATATTATGCAAATGCAACCAATAATCTTTAACTGACTTCGTTCGGCATATGGAATGGCTTCAGCCATTGCATTGATGATAAATTCCATTAATGGTGGTGGATCTTGCTTCCAAATGAACAGGTTTAAGATGATGCCATTAACTCGGCCCATTTCTACATAAAACAAGACGGCGTTAATTTATAAGGGAGGGGAGGGTGGTCAGACAGAGACCGCAGACTCTTGTTCAGTCTCCAGATTCCTCTTTATTTCTCCCCTCCAATCTCACCCTTTCTTTGATGATTGAAAACTGGCAGTGTAATCCTTCTGAAGGAGAAAATTCAAGATTTGAGGAAGAGGAGGAGGACGACGAAGGAAGAAGGAAGGAAGAAGAGAAAAAGGAAGAGGAGGAGAAGGAGGAGGAGAAAGAAAATGGAGGAAGGGAAGAAGGAAGGAAGGAAAGGAAGAGGAGGAGGAGGAGAAGAGGAGGAGGAGGAGAAAGAAGGTGGAAGAAGGCAGGAAGGAAGGAAAGGAGGAGGAGGAAGAAAAGAGGAGGAGGAAGGAAGGAAGGAAGGAAAGGAGGAAGGAAAGGAGGAGGAGAAGGAGGAGGAGGAGGAGGAGGAGAAGAAGAAGAAGAAGAAGAAGAAGAAGAAGAAGAAGAAGAAGAAGAGAAGAAGGAAGAAGAAGAAGAAGAAGAAGAAGAAGAAGAAGAAGAAGAAGAAGAGGAAGAAGAGGAAATCTCAGCCCAGTCATATGTTTCTCAATAACAAACATGATCCCTGGTAATAACCCCATCATAAATAATGGTTTAATGTGAAGGCTGTCATACTTGGCAGCTCCTTGTTCCCCTAAAATGATAAATTAATTTTCAGAAAGAGAGGTAATGATTCAGCAAGGGGAGCATCCAAACTATTCAAATGGTGGTCCCAGCAGTGTGATGGAAGCCCTTTCTAAACACACCCAATACTGAAGACCATGCAAAGGGTAGGGCCTCAATCCCACAATTGTGACCCCCATCTTGAGGGTTTTAAACTCTGCCCCATGGCTGCTGTGCTGTTAACATAAGCAAAAAATAAATGCATGATTCATTTCATTAATTATATATGCAGTCCTTGAAATAAAACCATGCTTGAGCCCCGAAATTACAGTCAGAATGGAATGGAATGGAATGGAATGGAATGGAATGGAATAGAATAGAATAGAATAGAATAGAATAGAATAGAATAGAATAGAATAGAATAGAATAGAATAGAATAGAATAGAATAGAATAGAATAACAGGACAGGACAGGACAGGACAGGACAGGACAGGACAGGATAGGATAGGATAGGAGAGTTGGAAGGGACCTTTGAGGTCTTCTAGTCCAACCCCCTGTTTAGGCAGGAAACCCTACACCACTTCAGATAAATGGTTATCCAACCTCTTCTTAAAAACTTCCAGTTTTGGAGCATTTGCAACTTCTGGAGGCAAGTTGTTAACAGGGTTGTTAAGCGAATTGGCTTTCCCCATTGACTTTCCTTGTTCAGAAGGTCACTTAACAAGGTTGTAAAATGGGACAACATTCAGTTAACAAATGGTTCACTTAACAACATAAATTTTGGGCTCAATTGCGGTTGTAAGTTTATTTATTTTATTTATTTATTAATGAGATTTATATGCCGCCCTATCTCCAGCCGGACTCAGGGCGGCTCACAACAGTTAAGAAACATCTAATAAAAAGTTAAAAAATTAAATCGAAATCTCATAATTTAACAGTTAAAAGTACAATTAAGACTAACAAGTTAAAATTAAATTAGAATTAAAACCCCATCAGTCTAGGCCGGCCAAACGAAACAGCCACATTTTCAGGTCGTGGTGGAAAGAGCGGAGGTCGGGGGCCACCCGGAGCTCCAGGGGCAGTTGATTCCAAAGGGTAGGTGCACCCACAGAAAAAGTTCTCTCCCTGGGGGTCGTCAGCCGACACTGTCTGGCCGACGGCACCTTGAGGAGGCCCTCTCTGTGGGAACGCACCGGGCGATGGGAAGCTGTTGCTGTTGCAGATGGTCCCTCAAATATCCCGCACCTAAGCCATGATAATCACCAGCACCTTGAATCTCAGTTGAGGACTACCTGGCCTTTTAACTAAAAGTTGTACTTTTGACTTGAGACAACCATTATGTCAGGCAAAGGTAGAGAATGGCCAAAGTTTAGTGGTGGGATTCAGCCGGTTCGGGACAGTTTCAGCAAACCGGTAATTAAATTGCTGGCAGGAGCCTCCCCTCCCCACCACGCCCCTTCCATTTTGGCTCCCAGGTAAATGCAGGAGGCTGAGTGATACATGTCACATACCCCTGACCACACCCACCATCACCATGCCCACCATGGCTATGCCCACCCATCCGGTCATTAGGGCAGAGAACCCGTTGTTAAGTTATTTGAATCCCACCACTGCCCAAGTTGCACCATGCCAAGGATATGAGGTAAATTATCTTAAAGGTGATGGAAAATCTGAAGTCCCTTGTTCTGACAGTGATAAAATTTTGCTCCTTAGTGACACTGATGTCCTGTAACAAGGTCACCATCAAAATGAAACTGTTCTTAGCCTTTCTGAAAAAGAGATCTAGACACTTACAGACCAGGGTTTTGTTTTCTTTTCCTCTTGTCATTTCTGTTTGTTTGATTGCTTTTGATGGAGATGAAGTACCCGTATTTTTTGGAGTATAAGACACACCTTTTCCCCCCCTAAAAAGGGGTGAAAATTTAGGTGCCTCTTATACACCGAATGTACACCGCCCAAAGGGATTCTTTCAGGAAACTGCTTGCCTCGGAGTTCTGCTTTATATGGAGTTATTACTTGGAACTGTGACAGTGGTTTTGTGTGCTGCCTGCATCCCATGGATAAGGCTTCATGTGTTTGCGTGGACTGGTTTCTGGCATGCCCCAGACTGTTTCCAGTCCCTGGACTGGAGGTTGGTGACCCCTGTGTTACGGTGTCCAAATCATGTATTGGCCCAATATCTACCCCATCCCAGGGGTGAAATGCTCCCGGTTCGGACCGGATCGCCTGATCCCGAGGCGGGTGGTTCGGAGAACCAGTAGCAAAAATCCCTGCCCCCGCCCCTTGCCTGGCTGAGCCGTGCAATCATCAGAGGCTTTTTTTTTTAATTTTTAAAAGCATTTTTTATACAACCTCTTTGGCCGAAAAAATGCTTTTAAAAGTAAAAAAAAAGCCTCTGATGATCGCGTGGCTCAGCTGGGATCATCAGAGGCTTTTAAAAGCATTTTTTCTACAATCTCTTTGGCGGAAGAGGTAGAAAAAATGCTTTTAAAATTTTTTTTAAAAAAAAGTTGGCCACGCCCACTCAGTCATATTACCCCACACACACCAAGCCACGCCCACAGAACCGGTAGTAACAAATTTTACATTTCACCACTGCCCCATCCTATAGGTCAGCGTGTCAGGTATGCTTCCTTCAGTATCCAGGAAAGAAAAACCCAAACTCAAGCATTTTGAAGAATTTGGTACTTTTACTGAATATGAAATGATTAACAACCCAGGTAAAGCTGGAAGTGAGCAAAGCGCGCAAAATGCATCCACTAAGCATCTCCCCCCCCTTGTCCATATATCATCAGCCAATCCAAAGGTCTTCCAAAGGTCAGGTGGCATCACGTCTGGCAGCGTCATTCATCAGGAATGTAGGGGCAGTTGCCCAGCCGTCCCCTTTGAAGATCACTTTCGTTTCCCATGAAGACACATCCTACAAAGAAAAACAAATCTTGCATCTCCCCACCCCTCGTCCTATAACTAATCCCTCCCCCCGTTTCTTATGGCAGATGAAGCAGGCAAAAGCTGAGGCTGACATTCGGCCCCCCCTTGCAGAAGAGACGTTATTCCTAAGTAAAAGGAAAGAAAAGAGAGATAAATAGGATATATACAATAATTATGGTTTATCTGGGTATTTGGTATAGAATTGCTGTACTTTCTTGGGAGCTCGGACATCTCGTTTATTCACCCATTCAGCCTGCGATAAAGGGAAATGTTTCCAGGCAATCAGATATTGGACTTTACCATGGTGTTTTCTCGAGTCCAAAATTTCTTTAACTTCAAAATGTTGCTCCCCCTCTATGAGAATGGGAACTGGAGGGGTGCTTTGATCAGCCCTTAAAGGAGACAAGTGTTCAGGTTTCAATAAACTAACATGGAATACAGGATGTATTCATCTCAAGGTTTTTGGCAATTCCAATTCAACTGTTACTGGATTAATCAATCTAATCACACAAAATGGTCCCACATACTTAGGCCCCAGCTTTTTGGACTTCTGGGTAGTCTGTAAGTATTTGGTAGACAAATAGACTTTATCACCCACTTTATACTTGTGAGCTGAGGACCTTTTCTTATCGGCTTGGGCCTTATGAGCCCGGTGTGCCTCATCCAATGCCTTCCGAGTCACTGCCCATGTGCTCTTTAGCTGTTCAATCCAATCCATCAAGGAAGGATTTTGAGGATCATCTTGTGGTAACTCGGGAATGGGTACAAAATCCTGGCCCGATGCGACCTTAAAAGGGGTGAATCCGGTGCTACTGTGTACAGAATTGTTATATGCCACTTCTGCAAATGGTAACAAGTCTACCCAATTGTCTTGCTGGTAATTTACGTAACACCTCAGGTATTGCTCGAGTACCCCATTGGTTCTTTCACAGGCCCCATTTGTCTGAGGGTGGTGACTGGAACTTAACCCCTGTGCTGAACCTATCAATTTCAAAAACTCCTTCCAGAAACTGGACGTAAATTGCACCCCCCTGTCAGAAATTATTCTTTTCGGAGATCCATGTAGTCGGTAAATTTGCCTAATAAACAGTTTTGCGAGGGTTTTTGCTGAAGGGATCTTTGAGCAAGGGATGAAATGTACTTGTTTGGAAAACAAATCAGTTACTACCCAAATGACAGTGCAGCCCTCACTATCTGGTAAATCCACAATAAAATCCATAGATATTTCCTTCCATGGGGTGTTCGGTCTAGCCACACTTTGCAACAATCCAGGGGATTTTCCTGGAGGTCTCTTAGCCGAGGCGCATACTGGACAGCTAGCCACATATGCCTCTATGTCCTTTTTAAGTGCAGGCCACCAAAATTGTCTCTTAACAAGATGCAGAGTCTTGACAAACGCAAAGTGTCCTGCGGCCTTAGCATCATGAGCATATGTTAGTACGATTGTCCTTAAGGTTGCTGGAACATACAATTTCGATTCAACCCAAGCTAGTCCATCACGAAGTGTGCATTCATTCGAGTGATTCTTAAACCACTCGTCAGTTTTTAGAGCTTCTCGCAATTTTTCAAGTAAATCCCCCGAGAGTTCTGGTTCGGCTTTACGCTGAGCTCTGGTAGTGACAGGTGTTGCTAATTGTGTCAATGGGATCATTGGTTGAACCACTTCCTTCTTGATGCTGTTGTACTGTGGCAATCTGGAAAGTGCGTCCGCCATGAAATTTTTCCCACCAGGAAAGTACCGTAAAGTGAAATTGAAACGCTTGAAGTGTTGGGCCCAGCGAGCCTGTTTTGGTGATAGTTTGCGTGGTGTTTTTAATGTTTCTAGATTCTTATGATCAGTCCACACCTCAAAAGAGTGTTTTGCCCCTTCTAAAAATTGTCTCCATGTTAACAGCGCCCATCTAACTGCAAACGCTTCTTTCTCCCATATGGCCCATCTCCTTTCCGTGTCTGATAGTTTACGGGACGTATAAGCACAGGGCTGTAATATCCCGTTCTCATTCTTTTGCAAGAGTATTGCTCCTACAGCGACGTCGCTAGCATCAGCTTGTACTACAAAAGGTTGTTCCATGTCGGGGTGTTTGAGCACCGGTTCAGCTGCAAACAGTCGTTTCAGTTTCTCGAAAGCAGCTTGACAGTCCATAGTCCATTCTAGTGGTTTCGAGGGTTTGGGTTTTACTTCCCCTTTGGTTTTTAGCAAGTCTGTAATTGGCAGTGCGATTTTCGCGAAAGAGGGGATAAATTGTCTATAAAAGTTTGCAAATCCTAAGAAACTCTGTAATTGTTTACGGGTGCGTGGTGAGGCCCATTCCATCACTGCCCGGACCTTTTCCGGGTCCATCTCTATTTCCTCATGCGATATGCGATATCCAAGATAGTCAATTTTGTCTTGGTGGAACTCACATTTAGAAAGTTTGGCATAGAGTTCAGCTGCTCTGAGTTTATTCAAGACCGCTCGAACCAGTCTGACATGGTCGGCCATGTTGTCAGAATAAATTAGAATATCGTCCAAATAGACTAACACCCCCTTATATAGGTGCTCATGCAACACTTCGTTGATCAACTGCATGAATACAGCCGGGGGCCCCTGTAGTCCAAAAGGGAGTACTCTAAACTGGAAACATCCCAGTGGGCAATTAAATGCTGTCCTCCATTCATCTCCCTCTTTTATTCTCACTCGGTAGTATGCCTCCCTTAAATCAAGTTTGGTAAAGATTTTCCCCTTCCCTAAATGGGCTAACATGTCCTTCATGAGTGGGAGGGGATAGACATTTTCCACGCAAATGGCGTTCATGTTTCTATAATCAACTACTAATCTGAAGGATCCATCTTTCTTTTCGCGGAACATTACTGGCGCTGCCACCTTGGGTTTGGCTTGTTCGATGAATCCCCGTTCTAAGTTTTTATCGATAAAATTCCGCAATTCCCCCAACACTCGAGGTGTCATGGGGTAAATTTTTGGTTTGGGAAGCTTCACACCAGGGAGTATTTCAATGGTGCAGTCAGTGGCCCTGTGGGGAGGCAGGGCATCTGATGCTTTTTCGCTAAACACTTCCTTGAGGTCCCAATATTCTTTAGGAATTTTTTCTTCTCCCTCAATATAGTTAATGGCTACTGCCACCCTTTCTGGCCTTATGTCGTCCCTTGGGGGGGGGCTTCCTTCTCCGGAGGTGGTTCTGCCGTATGGATGCGCAGGACCCCCGTTTTCCAATTTACTCGTGGATTCCATTTACGAAGCCAGGGCAGTCCTAGAATGAGGGGCCTTTCCATGCCAGGTGCTACAATAAAACTGAGCTTCTCTACATGATTCCCCAACTGCAGTTCAAGGGGTTCGGTCATAAAACTAGCTGGGCCTCCTCCTGCAATCGACCCGTCTAATTGACAAAATGCAATGGGTCTTTTTAAAGTTTTCAGTCTCAGTCCCATTTCCTCCACTACTTTGGGGCTAATTATGCACCTAGTGCACCCCGAGTCCAACAGGGCTAACAATTGCGCGTGAGTTCCTGTGGAGGGCACCCTTACTTCTATGGGGATGAGTAAGGGTTCTTCCGTGTGACTCACCCATTCGTCGGTGTCGGAGTCGGAGTCCGTCTCGCTGTCGTCATCGTTGGCTGGAGTTCCCAACTCACCCTGGTTCCGGGGAGTGAACTCAACGACTTCTCCTTTCAGGGCGGTGCCGCGGGTTTTGGCGGGTATTTTATCGCCTTTCTTTTGGCTGGCCCCGGTGGCTTTTGGCGGTGGTTTGGAGAAACATTCAGCCGCCCGGTGACCCTCCTTCCCACATTTGAAACAGGTGAAGGGCTTTGACTTGGGTTTGAATTCGGTCTTCCCGCCAGTCATCTTGGGTGCCCCCTTACGGTAGAAAGAGGATGACTGGTCCCCCATCCGCCTTCCTCGGAGTTCGCTCCATTTCAGCTCGATCTCCACATCCTCAGCTACTATGTACCATCTATCCAAATCATCGGGGACCCCCATGCTCCTGCAGTCTCGATATATCTCTTCATTCAATCCATCTTTGAAACTCTCCAAAAGAGCCATTTCTGACCAGCCTGTCATATAGGGTGCCAGTTCACGAAACTCTTGGATATACTCTGCCACCGGCCTCCGGCCCTGCTGAATGCTCTTCATTCTGAGTCTCGCCTTTCGTTCAGCTAAATGGTCTTCAAAACGCCTTCTAAGGGCCCTCATGAACTGGTTGTAATTTCTCAGCAAGGGGGAGTTGTTATTGTGGAGAACCACCATCCATTCAGCCGCTACTCCCTCTAGGGCATTCGCAACGCTTCTGACTTTAGCCGCCTCTGTTTCGTAGTCCTCCCCCCAATCCTGCATGTGGTTCCACACTTGGGTCAGGAAAAATCCCAAGGTTTTTGGATTCCCATCAAACTTCCCAGGAAGGGGGGGGATTTTGGGCTTTTTATGTCTGCGGGGGGGGGGGGGGCTGCAGGGCTGGGGTTCTCTGGCCGGCTGCATCTCTTCCTCGAGCTGCCGAAGCCTGGGATGTTCCCTCCTCAAACTCTTCCTCTCCCCCGCAGGCTGTCTCTTCGGGCTCCCCCCTGGGGTCTGCTTCCCCCTTCTCCACAGGAATTTCAAAAGACTCACAGTTTTTTCTGCTTTCTTCCACATCACGGATAAGCTGCAAGGCTTGATCTATCATGAGACGTTCCTTCTGCTGTTGCATCCACACTGCCTCCCTTTTACGGGGTCTGGAAGTCGTCACTCCCCGGGGATTCTCCCCCCAGTCCGGCAATCTCCCCACTCCTTTGGACCATCTAGTTTCCTCCGGCTCCAAACGGAGTTTTTCCAACCATTCTGCAGTTTCTCTTTCCAACTGGAGGGCGGTTGAACTCGCTGCCCCCATCTTCCCTTCTTCATCACTCCCTCGATCTGACATACTTTGGATTTTCAGTCCCCTCGGTTTTTTGTCCAGGATGACTGGTTGTGACTTCCAGCTTAATGTCAGGTATGCTTCCTTCAGTATCCAGGAAAGAAAAACCCAAACTCAAGCATTTTGAAGAATTTGGTACTTTTACTGAATATGAAATGATTAACAACCCAGGTAAAGCTGGAAGTGAGCAAAGCGCGCAAAATGCATCCACTAAGCATCTCCCCCCCCTTGTCCATATATCATCAGCCAATCCAAAGGTCTTCCAAAGGTCAGGTGGCATCACGTCTGGCAGCGTCATTCATCAGGAATGTAGGGGCAGTTGCCCAGCCGTGCCCTTTGAAGATCACTTTCATTTCCCATGAAGACACATCCTACAAGGAAAAACAAATCTTGCATCTCCCCACCCCTCCTCCTATAACTAATCCCTCCCCCCGTTTCTTATGGCAGATGAAGCAGGCAAAAGCTGAGGCTGACACAGCGTCACTGCCCCAAAGAAGTGAATGCGCTAAGAAAGGGCAGGAGGGGGGAACATATTAAATTTAGCAAATGCAGAGCATGCCAGCTATTGGAGGCAATTTCCATGTGTTTCAACATCAAGAGTTTTGTTTAATTTATATTTTATATGGTCAAAAGAGTCCTGGCACAGCAGGAATCTTATCCGGCAGCTGAATTTTCTGGTTCCATCTCTTGCAAAAAATAAATAAATAAATAAAAGTGGGGGGGGGGCATCGCAGATTTCTTCGGTTTCATATAGCCAGACTTTACACGATTGTAATGCACAACTCTTCTGCAGCTGGGAGTCAAAGTTTCATTTCTCTTTTTGCTGTTGTTTTCAGCTGTTGGTGCTGTGCATGTGAAGTGTTGACATGATGAAATACAGAGAGGGTGGAATCCATTGCCAAAAGGGATCCCCGATCTTATTGCAACATTAGGACGGCAAAAATGGAATTGTCGGAATTAGAAATTATTTGACCTCGCAACATTTTGTTTTTCAAAAAACAGTTGTGCTTAGAACCGCCCACCTGGCAATTCATAAGCTTTGGGTTAAAGCTTGAGTTGACTCTAAATTACCAGGATTTGCTGAGTATTCTTCAGAAGAGAAATAATAACAATAATAATGTTCTTTAACTTTGTCAAATGGCATGTTTGAAGAATCTGGGGACCACACATTAGCTAAGCTGATTTATTGCTCTTGCCTATTCAGGAGAATTGGTGCTAGATAAGAGTGCATGAAACTCAAGAGAGACTGGACTTACACCATTTATGGGAACATAACAATTTCAGGCTGAATTAGAGTAGAATACAGCTGGAAGGGACCTTAGAGGTCTTCTAGTCCAGCCCACTGGTATAGGTTCTCAAGCAGGAGAACCTATACCAATGATGGCTAACCTTTTTGCCATCGCGTGCCAAAAGCATGGGGAGCATGGGGGGGTTGTGCGTGCATGTGCCGACATCCATAATTCAATGAGCCGAGGTGGCGCAGTGGTTAGAGTGCAGTACTGCAGCTACTTCAGCTGACTGCTAGTTCAGCAGATCAGCAGATCAAATCTCACCAGGCTCAAGGTTTACTCAGCCTTCCATCCTTCCAAGGTGGGTAAAATGAGGACCCGGATTGTGGGGGCAATAAGCTGACTTTGTATAAAAAAGAACACCGCTTAGGGGGCCCCGAAAGCCCTACTAAGCAGGTATATACAAAAGTATGAAGGCTATTGCTTAACGTATTGTAAGCTGCCCTGAGTCTCCAGAAAAGGGTGGCATATAAATCGAACCAATAAATAAATAAATAAATAAATAAATAAATAAATAAATAAATAAATAAATAAATAAATAAATGCCCCCCCCATACATCTCGCACCCCCGTGCATATGCACACAACATCCCCACCACCACCACACTACACCCGCTTTTGGCACATGATGGCAAAAAGGTTAATGGTGGCCCGGTAGGCCCATTTTTTGCCCTCCCCAGACTCCAGAGGCTTCCTTGGAGTCTGGGGAGGGTGAAAACAGCCTCCCCGCCCACCACCACAGAGGCTCTCTGGAGGCCGGAAATGGCCCATTTCCCGACTTCCAGTGGGCCCGGAAGGCCCAAAAATCAGCTGGCCAGGGCGCACATGCGCGCTGGAGCTGAGCTAGGGCAATTCTCACGTGCCCACAGATATGGCTCCGCATGCCACCTGTGGCACCCATGCCATAAGTTCACCATCATGGACCTATACCATCTCAGACACGTGGCTATCCAGTCTCTCCTTAAAAACCTCCAGTGATGGAGCACCCACAATTTCTGAAGTCAAGTCATTCCATTAATGATAAATTGTTCTCACTGTTAGGAAATTTCTCCTTAATTTCAGGTTGCTTCTCTCCTTGATTAGTTTCCATCCATTGATTCTTGTCTTGCTTTCTGGTGCTTTGGAGAACAGCTTGACCCCCTCTTCTTTAGGAGAATTTTCCTAACAGGGAGAACAATTAGCCAGTGGAATGGCTTGCCTCCAGAAGCTGTGGGTACTCCATCACTTGACAGTTTTTAAGAAGAGACTGATCAGCCAATTGTCTGGAATGTTATAGGATCTCCGTCTCCTGCTTGAGGAGGGGGTTGGACTAAAAGATCTCCAGGGTCCCTTCCAACTCTGTTATTCTGTTAATTCTTTCAGAATTACGGAATTCCATTTGTTGTGGCTCCGTTACCTGAGCCTGTGTTATCGGCAGGAGAGGACTCCGAGAGTGAAGGAGAGGAGTTGGCAAAGCCTCCCTCTCCAGGACCCTCCTCTCTGGCAATGCCTTCGGTGTCCGCCGAAGGTCAAGAGATAGGCCCGGGGCCAAGCACGTCCACGCAGCCACAGGTGGACAGTAATGAGGAAGATGAGTCTTGGCTGGATCCTCGGCAGCGTCGCAGAGATAAGTGCGCGCAACAGAAGAAGAGGCATGCCAGGGATTAGGCTGAGTCATTGGACCACACCCCACAGGGTATAAAAGAGGGTGTAGTGGCCGGTTCAGCTCTGTGACAAGCAAAAAACGGATATCGGACGACCTTCTTCGTATTTACTGGACTTTGTTGATTATTATGTATTGGCTTTGTTCCCGGACGAAGGGAGAAACTCCCCCTCGTGAGTAAAGAATACCTGGCAGCCAGCCACTGGGTTACTGCCAATTCTGATACCAGATAAAACTGTTGTTGGGTGAGTTCTTTAGCTGTTGCCTGTCTGTGGGGGTGCGTGTGTGAGACGGGGACAGAACACCGTTGAAGATAAAGGATGGAGAAGCCCTCCCTCTCTCCCTCTTAACTATTTAATTCCTAAAGGAAAGTGGAGATGCAAATGTAATCACTGCATTTCCTGTATGAATCTGGAAAAAAAAGAAGTATGATTTCCTATTTTTAAGCAGTCGTCTGATGATGATGATCATCATCATCAGTTTTATCTCTTTGAAAAAAACAGATGTTTGGAAATTCAGAGGATTGCCCAGAATGAAAAATGCTGCAAATAAATAAATACTGTCACGAGGAGTGTGTGTGTATATATGTGTACATGTGCGATAAAATTATTAACAATAGAAAGAGCTGTTAACAAGTACTAGCAGAAGTGAGAATTAACATTTGCTGACATTTTCCTATATTATGTTTTTATGTTAACTAGAAGCAATTAAATTAGCTTTAAGGCAGTTCCCCCCCCCCCCTTTTCTATAAATGGCTTTTATTTAGTCCTCTAGAAATAGTAACTTGCTTTTCTTACGAAATTACACGTTACCTCTGTTGCTACAATGCTCTTTAAAAAAAAGCTCAGCATTTCTGCCACTAAAGTAGAATATTTACAAATATGAACACACGTACACAAGTACACTTCACAGTTTGCCTTTTTGTTTCAAGATCTAAGCTAAACACATTGCATCTTTCTGCAATTATGTTTCACAGGGTCAAATCATATCTTCTCTTTTGTTTTTTCCTTTTCTCCCTTGGAGAAAAACATAAACATAAATATATATTTGTGGGTATATGTGAATATATATGTGTGTGTGTAACACACACAAACACACACACACACACACACACACATATAGCAAATTTATATTTCGCTGATAAAAAAATAAAGGGAGACTGGTATAGATCTATTTCAAGCTATTTAGCTCTCATCAGCTAGCCATACCCTTACTTGGATTCGAACTTGGGCTGCCAAGCTGATGAAGGGAGGAGAACTTGTGGCTCAGAGGTTAATACAACTGCCTAATATGCATGCAGCCCAAGTTCGAATCCAAGTAAGCGTATGGCTAGCTGATGAGAGCTAAATAGCTTGAAATAGATCTATACCAGTCTCCCTTTATTTCTTTATCAGCGAAATATAATTTTGGTATAAAAATGGTTTGTCATGAATGCGACTGCTTGAGGGTTCCTGGATTGGCGCTGAAAGGCGAAAGGGAACAGAATGCCTCCTCCCACATGTTGGGGTAGACCAGGTGCCTCGATATATAAAATAAAAACATGTGTTTCTGAACAATGAACTATGGATTGGGTTTTTCCTTTTCTCCAAGGGAAAGCTGTAGAAAATCTCTGATTATCACATGAGCTATCCAAGTTGGTGAGAACCAATGATGTATCTCAGTGTTTCCCAAACTTGACCCTTTGAAGATGTATGGACTTCAACTTCCAAAATTCCTCAACCAGGCATACTGGTTGGGGAATTCTGGGAATTGAAGTCCATGCATCTTAAAATAGCCAAGTTTGGGAAACACTGATGTATCTGATCCCAGAGAATGTGGGGCAGGGAGTGGGTTGGGTTGGACAGGGGTTTTGTACTAGGTTTGTATTTTTTTTTCTATGAGTCACATGTTTCCATCTGTCTTCTTCATCTAAGAAGTCAATTCTTTTAGAAGTTGTTCGATCATTATTATGTTCAATCTGGGGATATTCTTTTTGCAAGGTTTGCGGTTTCTCATTTTGTAGGTTGAGTTTCATAATCTTTTTGTGTATATGTTGTATAAATGTTTGTTGTGTATATGTTATGTTATGTCTTTTTTAATATTTATACTCAATAAAAATTTATTTTAAAAAAAAGTTTGAGTTTTCCATGGGCATAGGTTGTATACATGGAACGTGCTTTGCAGATTTGCTTGGGTCTGGCTAGTCTAAAGAAAAGAAGAATCAGGGGCAATATGATAACATGTTTTTGAGTATTTGAGGGGCTGCCACAAAGAGGAGGAGGTCAAATTATTCTCCAAAGAGGGCAGGACAAAGAGGGCAGGACCAGAGGGCAAGACAAGAAATGATGGTTGGAAACTAATCAAAGAGAGAAGCAACCTGGAATTAAGGAGAAACTTCCTAACAGTGAGGACAATCAACCAGTGGAACAGAAGTTGCCTCCAGAAACCATGGGCGCTCCTGTGAGGTCTGGAAGCCCTCTTTTGTATTAGGCCTTCAGACCTGCCATGTTTACTACTGTGGGAAACTGGGAGGGGGGATTGTATGGAGCATGGGTGATATATAGTCATAACAATATTCCTTTCTCAAGAAGTCAAGGACAACTTGCCCTGCGTCTGGAAGGCTGGAACTGGGAAGCATCTCCAGTTGGAATGATGTTTGATTGGGCCACGTGATAGATTTGTGGGTGTTGGGCAGGGACTTGAACTTTTCTTTGGGTGGGGAAAGCCTGGAAACTTTCATATTCGGGTTTTCCCAGATGTGCCAATATGATATCTCTAATAAAATGTAGTTTTGAGGAACTTCAAGCCTTGGAGTTTTCTTTCATTGGGGGTGTTACTTGGAGCCCTGACAGCTTCATCACTGGATATTTTTAAGAAGAGTCTAGACAATCACTTATCTAAAAATGGTATAGGTTCTCCTGCTTGAGCAGGGGGCTGGACTAGAAGACCTCCAAGGTCCCTTCCAGCTCATTCTATCCTAATCTGGGGCCTTCACCACCTAGACAAATCTACCCAGCCTATAGCTTCCATGCAATTTTCATATCCTGCTCTGAATAAATCTGTATACCCTTGTTTCATATCCCATGAATGACCCCTTGGGAATTTCAAGGGAAACCAAATGCAATGGAATGAATGGAAGTAAATATTTAAAAGTGTTGCAGCTAAAAGTGTCCAGCCCAAAACAGATCATTGTGGATGGAACTGTACTTCCTGCCCACCTCCTAAAACCCCTCACGTATATAGCTCCTGCTATAAACTTCCAGTTTATCATATAACATTACAATTTATGGTATAGCCAGCTTCTACACAGACAATAAACTCTTCATCAATGCCAGTGGAAGACATGAAAAGTTATAAATAATAGAAAAGTGATGGTACCTATCTGTCTTCCTTTGCCCAGTACACAGAATATATTGGACTTTAAACATGTCAAAAAAGCTAAGCTTGTTTTACATACAATGAGGCTAACTTCCAGAGTTTTTGTATTCCCTTTTTTTTTTCCTGGTTAAAAAAAAAAGAAAGAAAGAAAAACAAATGCATATTTTGTGCATATTTTCCCCCTGCGCGATTTCACTGGAAATAAATACATACATGGACTAGGTTGTATGAGAAAACCTGCTGTGCTTTGAAGGATGTGTAATTGCTAACTTCTGATTATTTATTATATCATTAATTTATGGCAGAGAGATGGAGAGTGGGGAAGAAACAGAGCGAGGGGAAAAAGTCTTTAATCTTTCAACCAAAATAATCCAAGTGGAAAGTTTTAATGTCACAAGACTGGGTAAGGATTCATTCAATTAGCATTCTTCCATGAATAAAAGTCTGTTTTTTAAAAGTCCTAACATTATCAAGGTTTCGGTTTGGAAAAACCTTAAGACACACGATGGGATGCTTTAGGGTGAAGCCTAAAGGTGCTTTTTCAGGAGGAAACTGGACTTTCTTGTTTTTTCTTGAAGGCGTTTCACTTTTCATCCACGAAGTTTCTTCAGCTTTGACAGGATAGTGGGGAATGGATTTACTGTATATTCATTGCAGGCAGCTGGTTATTTGCATCTTTTAGAGGGTAGTTGAAGCACTTGGAGGTTTACCTGTGTCCTCAGGCTCACCTGAGTGGTACAAATGGTTCCTGTAGTCCTAGAGTCAGCAACCCGCGGCTCTGGAGCCGCATGTGGCTTTTTCATCCCTTTGCTGCGGCTCCCTGTTGCTGGTCAGCTTCACAATTGATAGGGCTTTCAGTTAGGACAGGTAGAGGAAAGAGGATGCCATGCTAGGAGGAGACTCTATGGTGGGGGAACCGGACTTCTGGTCAGCAGAGGAAAACAGATGCCGCGCTAGAAGGAGACTATGATGGGGGAACCGGACTTCTGGTCAGCTCCAAAATTGAATGGGGGCTTCCAGTTAGGACCTTTGTGGCTCTTTGAGTGTTTAAGATTGCCGACCCCTGCTGTAGTCTGCAATTTTTCCTCTGGAAATCCATTCCTACTCTCACACCATTCCAAGTGTGTGCATCCCAAATTGTATAGCTACAAGTCTGTAGAGATTCTCAGTCATCCAGGTCATGGTTGTCCCAAAGATGCAGCTTCAGGAGGCAACTGGATTTTTAGGGTGAAGCTTTTTCATTTTATTCAGACTGCAGTTATGACATATACACTTGCTTCCTTGAAAACACAAATGATCAAACAGTACATTTTCCAATTCTGTAAAAGTTTAATAAAATCACCAATATGACTGCCAATGTCTGATAACAAATATGGTACAAGAAGAAGAACAGTTTAACAAAAACTGTCATCTAGTTTCCATCCTGTCTTAAGCTAAATTAAGAAAAAGACTGTGATAGGGTCTACTGGCTAGTATCTTGGGTTATGGAGGTGTCTCTTTCCAATCTGCCTTCTGTCTGTTTCACTGACTTAAATCTCCAAAGCACCCGAGGCGGGGGTGAAATGCTACTGGTTCGGGCCGGTTCGCCCGAACCGGTAGTAAAAAATGCTTTAAAAAGTTTTTTTTTAAAAAAAAGTTCCGACGATCACACGTCACTCAGCTGATCTGCAGAACTTTTTTTTTTTACTTGCACTCCTTGCACTGCCCCATCCTGTGCATGCTTGCACAGCCCCCCAGCATGCACCCCACCTTCTGCACACACCCTGCCCTCCGCGCAAGCACGGCAGAGACCTGAAGACCAGCTGGCCAGCAGGAGGCATGTGCGCATGCACGGCAGAGCTGAACTGGGGCAATGGCTTGTGTGCCACCAGGGAGGGCGCTGTGTGCCACCTCTGGCACAGGTGCCATAGGTTTGCTATCACGGGTATAGGGTTTCCTACTTGAGCAAGGGCTTAAACTTGTTGCGAGGTCCCTTCCAATTCTATTATTCTATGTTTTATATTTCCTGACAATAAGAACAATTCATCAGTGGAATGGCTTTCCTCCAGAAGTTGTGGGTGCTCCATCACTGGAGGATTTCTAGAAGATTTCTAGAAGAATACTGCGCACCTGTATGGATAAACAGCTCACGTACAGGACTTATTGATGTTCAACTCAACCATACAATGAGGCTAATTACTGGGTGCATAAAATCTACACCTAGTTACTGGCTACCAGTTCTTAGTCACATACTTCCCCCGCACTTACGACGACAAGAAGCTCTCATTCGGGAGTATAGTAAGACCCTATTAAATTCCTCTCTACCCATTCATGGCTACACTCCTGATCTCTTAAGATGCTGATTAAAGTCAAGAAACCCACCACTCCTGACAGCGCTTAAGCTGCTGGCCGATCATCAGAACATCACACAAAAGTGGATGGAAGCGTGGAGTAGCTATTCCCCCCAAGATATTTCTGAGCATATTAATCCTAATAGTAGACCTCCAGGATTTAATCTACCCCGACACATATGGGTGACATACAATAGAATTAGAACGACTCATGGGGTGTGTGCCGACTCCTTGTATAAATGGGGAAAGACACCTTCAGCACAATGCGATTGTGGGGGCCCCCAACAGACTATCCAACATATAGTGAGGGAATGCTCTAACAGAAAGTACCCAGGAGATTTTAGGGACTTCCTCTGCATAACAATGGCAGCTACTGACTGGATCTCCAAACTCGACATTAAACTCTGAAATGTTATTTCTGTTTTCTTCTTAGGTTTTCTTACTGCTTTTTTTTAAAATTGTTTTAACCTGTAAAAATGAAGTGTTTTAATATTTTGTGTGACCAGCCATACACTAAATAAATCTAGAAAAGATTGGACAGCCATTTGTTCAGAATGGTATAAGGACTCCTGATTTGGGCACGGAGTTGGACGAGAAGACCTCTAAGTTCCTTCCAACCCTATTATTCTATGCTCTAAATACTTTTACCATCTTCCCCAATTTTCCAACCGAGAGTTATGAAGGAAACTAGGTTTCATTTGGTATACATGATGGCTTTACCATTTGTCTAATGTACATTTGCCCAGTAACTATCTTTTTTTCCAATTCTGCTGCTGAATTAAATTGCAAGAAGAGACACCCACCCCCAGCCCATGCCACATTAAAGCCAGGCTATATTTCAGTTCTAAAACACACTTACCCTCATACACACAGAGAGAGGAATTCATACATTATCAAGGCCAATCTAACCTTCCAGGAATTCCAGCCAAAAGTCTGTCTTATCTCCTGTTAAAGAGGGCTATTATCTCTCACTTCCCAGGAGAAAGCAAAGCAGAACTGATCTGATTAAGAACAGATTAACCTCACTAACACAGCTACCCTGGGTTTTATACCTGTCACTTTAGCATGACAATTTATATTTATTCAAAAAGCCACCAGACAGTAAATTAAACATTGCCCTAATTAGAAAAATGTCATATGTTACAGTGGGAAAGCAAACAGATTTCATTTCCATGACGGTCTGGGCCAACGTACGTTTGGCACGGAGTGACATCAATACTTGCAAACAGTCATTTCTGAATCAAATGCGGTTGTGTGCGCAAGTGATGGGTGAGTAGGTGTGCAAGGAAAGAGAAAACAGATTTGTATCATGCTTAGAATCAGGCCAACTTCTGGTCAATAGAATAGAATAGAATAACAGAGTTGGAAGGGACCTTGGAGGTCTTCTAGTCCAACCCCCTGCCCAGGCAGGAAACCCTACACTACTTCAGACAAATTGTTATCCAACATCTTCTTAAAAACTTCCACTGTTGGAGCATTCACAACTTCTGGAGGCAAGTCATTCCACTGATTAATTGTTCTCACTGTCAGGAAATTTCTCCTTAGTTCTAAATGGCTTCTCTCCTTGATGAGTTTCCACCCATTGCTTCTTGTCCTGCCCTCAGGTGCTTTGGAGAATAGCTTGACTTCCTCTTCTTTGTGGCAGCCTCTGAGATATTGGAAGACTCCTATCATGTCTCCCCTAGTCCTTCTTTTCATTCAACTAGACATACCCAGTTCCTGCAACCGTTCATCATATGTTTTAGCCTCCAGTCCCCTAATCATCTTTGTTGCTCTTCTTTGTGCTATTTTGTGCACTGGCACCTTCAGAGAGGAAGCACAATAGCCAAATTTGAAGATAGCTGTTAATCAACACATTAATTAAATTAAATAATTTAATTTAAATTAAATAATATTTAATTTAATAATTTAATAATTTAATAAATTAATAATTTAATTTAAATTAAATAATATTCAGATATAAATAAAAATAATTTGCAAGCATGAAACAAATCATGAGAGTCATTTTGGTGTCGTGGTTAAAACCCTAGGCTAGAAACTGGGGGACCAGGAATTCTAGTCCTGCTTTAGGCACAAAGCCAACTGGGTGACTTTGGGCCAGTCACACTCTCAGCCCTAGGAAGGTAGCAATGGCAAGCCACTTCTGAAAAACCTTGCCAAGAAAAATCCAGGGATTTCTCCCAAGCACCAGTTGGATGGAACTTGAGAAGTTAGTTGAGACTGAGAACCATCAATTGGCACTGGAGGTAACAGTTAGCATAGATTCTGTATATTGACATCCAGTTGCCACTAACTGTCCCTGAATAGCCTTTTTTTTTTTTTAACCAGCAGTATGCCATAGAGCCGTGATGGTAAACCTATGGCACCTGTGCCCAAAGTAGCACATGGAGCCATGTCGCCTGGCACGCACGACATCGCCCATTCCTCTTCCGGGTTTCTTGCATGCATGCACGCACGACGATCAGATGGCCTTTTTGCATGCAGCAATGCTGGAAACTGGAAGAGCTGGATTTCCATTTTCCTGCATGAGCTTGCACGCTGGCCAGGTGCTTGTTGCACATACATGCACGCAAGAAACCCGGAAGAGTAGCTGGCAGATACCGGAAGTTCAGTACCTGAATCCGGAAGTTCATTTTCGGGTGCGCGCATGCGCCCTGGGTAGCTCCTCTTCCGGGTGGCCCAGATGCGTGCTTCCTTTTGGGCACTCGGTGCCAAAAAGGTTTGCCATCACTGCCATAGAGTCATAAGGCTGGAAGGGACCTTGGAGGACTTCCAGTCCAATCTCCTTCTCAACAAATGGTTGAACAAACGAACAAATAGTTTACCAGTTATTTCTTGAAAACTCCTAGGGATGAAGCACCTACATCTCCAGGAGGCCAGCTGTTCTATTGCTTAATTGTTCTTATCATCGGGAAAGGTTTCCTTATTTCCAGACTGGTTCTATGGAGAATAAATTGGCCCCTCTTTTCTCTGTGACAGCCCTTCAAGTATTGGAAGACACCTATCATGTCGCTCTTAAGCCTTCTCTTCATTAGGCTAACCATACCTTGTTCCCTTAAAAAGGGACGCAATGGGTCAGTGGCTAAGACACTGAGCTTATCAATTGAAAGGTCGGCAGTTCGAATCCCTAGTGCTGCGTAACGGGGTGAGCTCCCATGACTTGTCCCAGCTTCTGCCAACCTAGCAGTTTGAAAGCACGTAAAAAATGCAAGTAGAAAAATAGGGATCATCTTTGGTGGGAAGGTACAGCATTATGTGCGCCTTTGGCGTTGAGTCATGCCAGTCACATGACCATGGAGACGTCTTCGGACAGCACTGGCTCTTCGGCTTTGAAACGGAGAGGAGCACCACCCCCTAGAGTCGGGAATGACTAGCACATATGTGCAAGGGGAACCTTTACCTTTACCTTTTACCTTATTCCCTTAACTGTTTAGCCTCCAGATTTTTTACCATATTTGTTACACTTCTCTGCACTCTTTTTTTAGAGTCTTGGCATATTTTTTGCATCATTATGACCAGAACTGGAAACAGTGGCCTCACTAGCACGGTATTCTTATGACCTTGATGTTATCCCTCTCTTGATGTAGCATAGGACTACGCTGGTTTTTTTGCCAACTGCGGCACACTGCTGGCTTATACTTAAGTGGTGATCCACCAGGACTCCTAGATCCGCCTCAGAGTTGCTTCCTATCCTGTAGCTATGCATTTGGTTTTTCCCACCTAAGTGTAGGACCTTAATTTTCTCAACACTGAACTCTGTCTATGGAATGGAATGGAACAGAACGGAACGGAATAGAATACCGTGTTTTCCCAAAAATAAGGCCCTGTCTTATATTTTTTTGAACCCTGAAATAAGCGCTTGGCCTTATTGGCAAGCGCTGAAAAGCCCAATTGGGTTTATTATCAGGGGATGTCTTATTTTGGGGGACACTGGGTAGAATGGAATGGAATGGAATGAGGTGGAACGGATCTTGTAGGTCATCTTATACAACCCCCCACGCAAGCAGGAGACCCTATACCTTGTTAGAACTTTTTCTTCTTGTAGATCAGGGGTCAGCAACCTCAAACACTTAAAGAGCCAGGTCCTAACAGGAAGCCCCCCGTTCAATTCTAGAGCCGACTGGAAGTCCGGTTCCCCCACCAAAGAGACTCCTCCTAGTGCAGCGTCCTTTTTTCTCTACCTGTTCTAACTGGAAGCCCTATAAATTGTGGAGCTGACCAGAAAACTCACCCCTTGCCATAGAGTCTCTTCCTGGTGCACCATGATTCCCCCCCCCCAACCAGAAGCTTCTCTTGTGATGCTGACCGGCGGCAGGGAGCCGCAGCAGAGGGATGAAAGAGCCACATGCAGCTCCAGAGCTGTGGGTTGCTGACCCTTGCTCTAGATAGTCAGGTTCGACCACCTTCTCGGCGCTCCACCAGGGCCGAGGCTGACCCCAGCAGGGCTGATCCGAGGACCTCACTAAACCATTCAATCAGTAGTAGCTCATTTGCAGAGAACAATTGCAATACTTTTCCCAAAAATGAGCTCAACATTTCCCCACCCCCCCCCACTCCTTGTTATAAAAAGCCATTTACAAAAAAACTGGGAAAAATATAGAGCAATCATATTTCTTCATTCTGTACCAGGGGTGAAATGCTCCCGGTTCAGACCGGATCGCCCAATCCAGTAGCGATGGAGGCGGGTGGTTTGGAGAACCGGTAGCAAAAATCCCTGCCCTCCCCGCCCCCACATATCCAGCTGAGCCGCACAATCATCAGAGGCTTTTTTTTTTACTTTTAACAGCATTTTTTCTACAACCTTTTCGGCCGAAAAAATGCTTTTAAAAGTAAAAAAAAAAAAAAAAAAGCCTCTAATGATCGCTGGAATTGTCAAAGGCTTTTAAAAGAAAAAACCCCTTTTTTTCTTTTAAATGCCTCTCACAATCCAAGCTGAGTTGCCTGATTGGCAGGGGCTTTTTAAAAAACTCAGCTTGAATCGTCAGAGGCATTTAAAAGAAAAAAAACCCTTTTTTTTCTTTTAAATGCCTCTCATGATCCCAGCTGAGTTGCCTGATCGGCAGAGGCTTTTTAAAAAACTCAGCTTGAATCGTCAGAGGCATTTAAAAGAAAAAAAAACCTTTTTTTCTTTTAAATGCCTCTGATGATCCCAGCTGAGTTGCCTGATCAGCAGAGGCTTTTTAAAAGCCTCTGCTGATCAGGCAACTCAGCTGGGATCGTCAGAGCCTTTTGAAAGCATTTTTTTACAACCTCTTCGTGAAGAGGTTGTAGAAAAATGGCTTTAAAAGTAAAAAAAAAAAATTGGCCACGCCCACCCAGTCACATCCCCCCCCACCAAGCCACACCCACAGAACCGGTAGTAACAAATTTTAGATTTCACCACTGTTCTGTACCATGATTTTACCTGTAGTGGTCCCTCCAGAGGTTTGCTCATTCTATAGCCATCCCAATTAGAAGCCATCCCAATGAGGGCTGGACACTGCATGCATTTTTCTGACCTGTTCGTACGCTCACCAAAACGGAGGTCTTTCCCATAACTTATAGGATAGAATTCCAGAGCTTCATCTGTATGGGAAAATAGCTGGATGGGTGAATGGGTTGATGAATTATCTATGACATCAGAACAGAGAAGAGTAACATGCATAGGCAAGCTGTTGCTCAAGGAAATCAAACAAAAGGCTTTGATTTATAGCTCCAGAAGACCAAACAAATGCGGGAGGAAATAACCCCAGTGAACAGCACTTCTTGGCATGGCATCAAACCTCCCAGGAAAGTCAGATCCAATAAGAAAAGAGAGAAAAGGTTTTTCAAATATACAGAATTTCTTTTCTTCTTGTTTATCTCAAGGCAAAGTTCAGAAACGTCCTGCTCCCTCAAGATAACCCTGACTGGACTATCATAGATTTTCTTTTCTTTTCTTTTCTTTTCTTTTCTTTTCTTTTCTTTTCTTTTCTTTTCTTTTCTTTCCTTCTTTCCTTCTTTCCTTCCTTTCTCTTTCTTCTTTCTTTCTTTCCTTCCTCCCTTCTTCCTCCCTTCCTCTTCTTCCTCCCTTCCTTCCACCCTTCCTCTTTCTTTCCTTCTTCCACCCTTCTTTTCTTTCCTTCCTTCTTCCTCCCTTCCTCTTTCCTCCCTCCCTCCCTTCCTTCCTTCCTTCCTTCCTTCCTTCCTTCCTTCCTTCCTTCCTTCCTTCCTTTCTCTTTCTTCTTTCTTTCTTTCCTTCCTTCCTTCTTTCTCCCTTCCTCTTTCTTTCCTTCCTTCTTCCTCCTGTTGGAAGAAAAAAGAAGCCTTTCCCTTTAAGGATTGTTGGAAGGCAGAGCTTGCCCTTCTTGAATTCAAAACTCCTGGCTGGGAGATTACTTCGAAATGATTGGAGGCCAGCTGTTTGAGAGCAGAATTAAGTTTACTGTTTATAGGAAAGCAGGCAAGAAACAAATACAAGTACAGCGTTCCGAGGCTAGCTTGTTTGAGCTGTAAGAAAAACCCATTTTTTATATCCTAAAAGGTCTTTTGATTTTTCTATGTGACCCTTTAAAGTCTTTTGAAATTCTTTTGATTTGGCATGTGAATCCTTTGATTTGTGTGCGTGATTGTTTTATGGTGATTAAATCCTGCTTTTTGTGATTGGGTTCTTATGTCCTGGATCTGGCAAATAAGTAATTGTTTTATAGTCCAATCTTTGTTTTTCCTAGCCCTTTGTAGTTGTTCGTTCCCTATAATTAATCAGTTTGCTATTATTGTGTTTTAGTGAATATCTCCTTTTCTCATGTGTTAAAAATTCTAATTACTTTGGCTTGATTTTTTTTCCTTTTTTGGGTGTTTGCTTTTTTCTGTGTCCCATACCTGTTTGGATGTTGCAGGCCCCTGTAATTTTGTCCTTTCTTTGTTGTGGAAAATAGGGTGGCTTCACCTTCTTAATGGCCCATTGACAAAGGTGGGGGCTGAAACTCTGCCTGAGTTTCTGCTTCTATTTTCTTTTAGGGGAATTTTCCTGCTCTTTTAATATTTTTTTGAGTTTCTTTTCCTTTTTCTAGAAGAGTGAATCATATCTTCCAACACTCCCTTCCTCTTTCTTTCCTTCCTTCTTCCTCCCTCCCTCTTCTTCCTCCCTTCCTTCTTCCTCTTTCCTTCCTTCCTTCTTCCTCCCTTCCTCTTTCTTTCCTTCCTTCTTCCTCTCTTCCTCTTTCTTTCTTTCTTTCCTTCCTTCCTTCTCTCTTCTTCTTTCTTCCTTTCTTTCCTTCTTCCTCCCTTCCTCTGTCTTCTTTCTTTCTTTCCTTCCTTCCTTCTTTCTCCCTTTCTCTTTCTTTCCTCCCTTCTTCCTCCCTTTCTCTTGTAGGAAGAAATATCCTTCTGGGTTCAGCTCCAAGTGGGGAAAAAGACACTGGAAACATGGAGACTGCTTGGAAAGATGGTTTAATGGTGGACAGGATCACATGGCTTGAGTTCCTGAACAGAAAAGGGGGCGAGATGCAGTGAGTCCCCGGGTTTTATGCCCTCTCTGGCTTTGAACTTCCTGGGGCCCAGAAAGAGTATCCTGATTGGTTGTCAGACTCCCAGAGGGTGGGAGTCTTAGCTAGCCTTGCTGGCTGATGTAATCTTCCCAGGTGCCATATGGTGAGTTTCTGTTGCTAGATGGGTCCTATTATGTTGCAGATGATGGTCCATTGACAAAGATGGGAGGGAATTGAGTTTCTGTCTCTGGCCCATTGACAAAGGGTGGGGGCAGGAAGATGGGAGCTGCTTTGTCTTTAAAACATGCTTCTCCATTTCTCATCCAGGGAAACATAATATTCTGCCTTTTTTAATATTTCCCAAAATATTTCATTCCTCTAGGAAAGGTGTGGGTGCTAACTTCCTATACTCTTTCTTTCTTTCTTTCTTTCTTTCTTTCTTTCTTTCTTTCTTTCTTTCTTTCTTTCTTTCTTTCTTTCTTTCTTTCTTTTCTTCCTTCCTTCCTTCCTTCCTTCCTTCCTTCCTTCCTTCCTTCCTTTTGTCCTTTCTTCCTATTCCAGGAGATTAAAATTCACAGACTCCTTTTCAGCAACAGGAAGATGACAGTTGCCATTTCCAATCTGACCAGGACACCAATGATGACTAGTCCTTTGACTAGTCCTGGAACACTGGGGGTTAATCCGTTACCCAAGAGAGCAGCTTGCTCAAACCCCTGCATTGAAGAAGTGGGATGATACAATTGTACAGACAAGACTGCCCCCATACAAAAAAGTTATCCTGTATCTGTGTGATGCCGGTAACAATGAAAACTGCCTTATTTCATGGGTTTATCTTGTTATGAAACCGAAAACCTCCCTGCTGATACATCCTGCGAGTCTGTCTGATAGGGCAGATTAGCATGATATGAACAATTATAAAAACAATCTCAGTTTTTCACACTGTCATAAAAAAGGAACAAGGGTAATCTCCTTCAAAGAGAATATGAACCCGGACACTGCTTTAATCTCTGCAGGTTTCCCTCCATCTAATCATTCTCTCTCAGATGTAGATAATTCTGACAGGTTTCTTCATTGGTTGTGTTGAGATTATTCTATTGTAGTGGAATGAAGTCTGGATTCCCAGGAAGGAGCGGCTGTATCCCAGAGGACCAAGAGACTGCAAAGTTCAGACAGTTTGGTTGGGAGGAAGAGAGTTAAGGCAACTCCAGGTTCTCAGAGTATATCTTTAATGATGCAAATAGTTTGCTTTAGTTTGTTGAGATTTCTGTCTATAGGTGAGGACCAATAGAATAGAATTTTTTAAAAAATAGAATAACAGAGCTGGAAGGGACCTTGGAGGTCTTCTAGTCCAACCCACTTCTTAGGCAGGAAACCATATACCATTTCAGACAAATGGCTGTCCAATCTCTTCTTTAAAACTTCCAGGGTTGGAGCATTCACAACTTCCAGAGGCAAGTTGTTCCACTGGTTAATTGTTCTAACTATCAGGAAATTTCTCCGTAGTTCTAGGTTGCTTCTCTCCTTGATTAGTTTCCCCCCATTGCTTCTTGTCCTACCCTCACGTGCTTTGGAGAATAGCTTGACTCTCTCTTCTTTGTGGCAGCCCCTGAGATATTGGAACAGTGCTGTCATGTTGCCCTTGGTCCTCCTTTTCACTAGACTAGGCATACCCAAAGCGAAAGTTAGAATATTTTGGAGATGTGATGCGACACCCAGAAAAATACAGCATCCTTCACTTAATTCTGGTTATCACCTTCAAAGCGCTCCATGGCTTAGGACCTGGTTATTTACGGGACCGCCTGCTACCACCAATAGCCTCCCACCGGCCAGTACGCTCCCATAGAGAGGGGCTCCTCCGGGTGCCGTCGGCCAAACAATGTCGGCTGTCGGCCCCTAGGGGGAGAGCCTTCTCTGTGGGAGCACCTACGATTTGGAACGAGCTCCCCCCGGAGATACTTAGGATCCCGGATCTGCGCACCTTCCGCCGCGCGCTTAAGACCTTTCTATTTTATCAAGCTGGCCTGGCCTAAATCTTCCCCCTTTTTAAATGTGGAAATTTTAAATTTTTAAATTTTAAATTCGTCTTTTTATAGGGGTATGGGTAAGGCATTTTAAATTGGGGAGCCATTTTAGATTTAATTCTGTTTTAAACGTATTTTAATTGTTTATATTGTATGTTTTTAACTTTGGCTGTTCACCGCCCCGAGTCCTTCGGGAGAGGGGGCGGTATAAAAATCTAATAAATAAATAAATAAAATAAATAAATAAATTCTCCAGTCCAAGGAAAGATTGAAGGAAAACAAGGTCCAGGCAGAAAAAGAACACCATGGCTTCAAAACCTAAGGGACTGGTTTGGACAAAACTCAGCAGCACTTTTTCATACAGCTGTTGACAAAAATAAGATTGCCAACATCCGATGATGGATATGGCACAAGAAGAAGAAGGCATACCCAATTTCAGCAATTGTTCATTGTATGTTTTAACCTCCAGTCCTCTAATCATCTTTGTTGCTCTTCTCTGCATTCTTTCTAGAGTCTCTGTATTCTTTCTAGAGTCTCAAAATCTTTTTTGAACATCATGGCGACCAAAACTGAATGCAGTTGAAGAAGAAACTCTGCATATCTGTCTTGGTCTTTGGTACTGACATCCATGTGGAGAATGTTGGGTGGGGTCTTGCTCACTCCAAATTATCACCAGTCTCCAAAAACGTGTCAGTGGGCACATAAAATCCTTTAGTTGAAATTGATATGGCATCTCACAGCCCTCAGCAGTCATGGGGACAGCCAGTTCTTCAGGATACCTGGCATCCTTTCCCAGTTTTAGGAGCCTTGAAAAACTTTAATCTCCTATTTCTTCTGATGCTCGGAGAAGCTTGAAGGCCAGACTTTCTTCCTCTCTGACGTTTCCTATTGATTGCTAGTCCAAATCTATATCAAACCCAGACAACCTGACCTCCAAAACTAATTTTTTTGCAGATTTAAGCTGTTTTATATGTCTGCTTTGTCCGGCGCTTGGGGAACAAGGGACAGAAAATGGCTTTGAAATCTTGTAAATAAATAAGCACCAGCCTTTTGGTGTTAACTGCTCTCTCTCAATAGCCCAGCACAGCGGGCAGAGAACTTTCATCAAAGTTGGCCTTGGACTGAAAATGCTTTCAAAGCAAGGGCAGAAATCTTCTATGCTGTGCCAGAAGTGGCCCTTTGAGACGGAAATAAGTATTGTTCTCCCTGATGAATTTTTAGATTGAAAGTTGGTTATTGTCACCGCAAGATTGATACCCCAATCAGGGTGGCTGGGATACCAGCACCTGTGGCAGAAAGAAGCAATCCAAAGGGAAACTTTGCTTTCTGTCTTTCGTCTCGGTGCAAGAGTGTCAGATGCTAAAAAAAAAAAAAATGAGAGAAAATTAAAAGGGCAAAAGAAGGGAATACAAGATGCTCTTAGGGCAGGGGCATCAAACTCAAGGCCCATGAGCCGGATCCGGCCAATGGGGTGCTTAGATCTGGCCCAGGGGGTCGCCTTGGAAACAGCGAAGTACCGGCCTGGCGGTACCTGGCACTGGCAGTGCCTCCGCCAGTGAAAACAGAGCTCAGGAGTGCCGCACGCAGACCTCCCAAGCTCTGTTTTCTCTGGCAAAGTGCTGGGACCACAACAGGCGCCCTGAACTGGCCACACACACCGCACCACCACCCTGAAGTCAAACACAACTCTGAGGCGACCCCTCAATGAAATCGAGTTTGACTCCTCTTGTCTTAGAGTGTTCTCCTCACTCTAGTTGTTGCAAGATGCTCTGAAAAGTCCCGCCCAGGCTGTCATTTTTGGTAAACCACGCAGCACCTTCAAAACTGTTTTGGTGAATCTAAATCAGATTAACAGAGTTGGAAGGGACCTTGTAGGTCATCTAGTCCAACCCCCCGCCCAAGCAGGAGACTCTACACCATTTCTGACATATGGCAGTCCAGTCTCTCCTTGAAAGCCTCCAGTGATGAAGCTCCCACAACTTCTGAAGGCAACTTCTGTTCCATGGGTTGATTGTTCTCACTGTCAGAAAATTTCTCCTTATTTCCAGGTTGAATCTCTCCTTGTTCCATTTGCATCCATTATTCCTTGTCTGGCCTTCAGGTGTCTTGGAAAATAGCTTGACCCCCTTTTCTCTGTGGCAACCCCTCAAATACTAGAAGACTGCTATCCTGTCTCCCCTGGTCCTTCTCTTCAGTAGACCAGCCAGGCCCAGTTCCTGCAACCGTTCATCGTATGTTTTAGCTTCCAGTCCACCATGTCAAGATCATGTCATGATCTTCCTTCCATCCTCCACCATTCAGTCAGAACTGAAGAAGCTTCTTGGATGAGAAGCAAAACGTCTTCATCAAGGAAAAACAAAAAAAGCCCAGTTGCCTTTGGGATAACATGGACAGACATCTATATATATATATGATGTCCCCAGCAATGTTAGTGAAGGGCCATGCACAGGGCCATGCACAGTGAAATCCAAATTTTTGGATTTTTTTTACTACCGGTTCTGTGGGCGTGGCTTGGTGGGCGTGGTGTGGCTTGGTGGCCGTGGCTTGGTGGGCATGGCAGGGGAAGGATACTGCAAAATCTCCATTCCCACCCCACTCCAGGGGAAGGATACTGCAAAATCCCCATTCCTTCCCCACTCTGGGACAGCCAGAGGTGGTATTTGCTGGTTCTCTGAACTACTCAAAATTTCCTCTATTGGTTCTCCAGAACCTGTCAGAACCTGCTGGATTTCATCCCTGGCCATGCAACAGGTGATTATATCTCCTTCCTGGAACCTTCCTTTTCATCAAGCGCACAGGGCAAGCCGCACAGGCACTTTATCTGTCGCCAAGTCTTTTAATGAGGCAACATGGAGTTGCAACTTGCCTGTTGGGGAATTGTCACTGTCTGTCCGTCCCCCCTCCCCCACCTTCCTTTTGCCTCTGTTCAATCTATATTAAGTCAATATGCCGCCGAAGCCTCCCTATTCTTGCGTTCTTTCCCAATTTAGCTTCTTTCAATGCGAAAAACGCTGAGCCCATCAAAAGCTATTTTGCCCCCACCGATTTCAATAACCAGGTTGTAGCGGCAGGGAAAGGCCATTAATCCCGGTCTGTATTCAGAGAGGAAATAACTTTGGTTTGGATTCACTTTACATTTGGGCAATCTGGTCATTTCATCAGGGCTGATGGGATTTGATAGGACGCACACGGCACTGTGACCTTTTTCCTTTTCTCCGCAGTAAATGAAAATTATTCTTCCTCCCGTCTCCTTTTGCAACCGGGTATTAAAGATGACAGCAGTAATGGAGGAGAATCCGTTCAAATTTTCCCCTCCTTTTCCTCTTTTTGTTTAGAGACTAAGTAGAAGCAAATGGCCAAGCTTGTTCTCAATTGCACTACTTTGGTGAAGGTGGAATCTCCCTTGCTTGGAAGAAATTATCCAAAGGCCTGTTATTCTGGCTAATGCCTTTTCATTTTTTCTCTGGTCCCCATCATCCAGGACTGCTGGTGGATTAGTAACAATTGTCCACAACTCCTCCCTCTGCAGGTACATCTCCATCTTTACATTCCAGGAGAGGTAATTTGTCTCATTCAGCCAAGACACCATGAATTCTCCTCCCATTATTCCGATGGAGGCCATGCTGCCTGCTTTCCTTCACAAGCCACTAACCACTAACAAACCACAATGCACAACTTCTCTGGCTCTGGTGCAAGCTCTCACTGGGTTTCTCCTCTCTCTGGCCTTCTCTCTGGACTAGACCCATAACCTGTCAGAGTGCTTACAGCATGACTACTATTTTGAGACAACCCAGGAGCAAAATACAGGAAGCAGGTTTGTTTTACAAACAGTGGTGTATGTTCTGTCCCCGTCCCACACACACACACACACCAACAGACTTCCAAGAGTTAAAAACCAAATCAGCCGACAAAATCCTTATGATAACAGAACTTGGCAGCAACCTAGTGGCTGCCTGCCAAGAGTTTATTACTCACGAAGGGAAGAGATAACTTCTCTCCGCTTCTGGTACATCAAGGTAAAATGTTCAATAATTACAGAGTAACTTAAGTCCAAATATAATCCAGCAAAGCCTATAGCAAAAGTCCGGCAATGCAGAATGGCGTGGAAGCTTTCAGCTTTGTTCGTCACAAGGCTTGACTGGCCACCACGCTCCCTTTTATACCCTGTGGGGTGTGGTCCAGTGACTCAGCCTAATCTCTGGCACGCCTCCTCTTCTGTTGCGTGCGCTTATCTCTCCAACGCTGGCATGGATCCAGCCAAGACTCATCCCCGTCACTGTCCGACTGCGCCTGCGCAGGGATACCTGGCTCTTGGCCAATCTCTTCTCTGTCAGGAGACACCTGAGGCATTGCCAGAGAGGAGGGTCCTGGAGAGGGAGGCCCGCCAACTCCTCTCCTTCCCTTTCGGAGCCGCCTTCCTCCGATAAGACGGGCTCAGGGGTCGGAGCCACAACAATTTATATACAAGACTTCTATATGCATACATACACGTGGTAGGCACATACCAGGCAATCAATCAATCTTCAACTCTACACGGAGAACTATAATGCAAATAGAACATAACGAGGAGAGTGATACACGAGGAGAGAGAGAGAGAGAGAGAGAGACGCACTCTCATGGCCTCCCTTATATAGACAGCTTCTTAAAGTGGCAACAACCCTGCTGACTCATCCTCAGTCTTAAAGCGGCAATAACCTTGCTGACGCATCCTGGTCCACAGCCTTACAGCGGCTGGTCAGCTTTAAATCATCATTACCCTGACACCTTAGTCTCAGTTACAGTCCTTGATTTGAAGACCATCTCCAACTGGGGAGTATCTAGTGAAACTTCACTCCAAAACCCAGTGGGGTCATGCCTGGTTAGTACTTGGGTAGAAACAAGTAGCCTGTCCCAAGGCTGTAGGCTTAACTGGGAATTGGGAAGAACATCCCTTCAAAAAGTAATGGTGTCCAATTTCTGGACCATAAATTGAAGTCATGACCAGAAATTGGACTGGGAATTGGGAAGAACAACAGCCCTTCAAAAAGTAATGGTGTCCAATTTCTGGACACAATTTTTAGGACAACAGCCCTTCAGAAAAATAATGGTGTTGTCTACTTGCAAAGCATCCCTGGTCTGCTCTTGAGTTGCCATAGGCAAGGGGGATGGGAAACCGACGAAGCAGCACGGCAGCCAAATACAAAAGCACATTCTAGACATATATCTCTCAAGGCTGTCTCCCAGGGTTACCCACAGCAGCCAAAGGGGAGTGATCTCTACAACCTGGGCAATTGCTCCGTTGGTGAATGTGATTGCTGACACACCCTGGGGGGAAGGGGGAAAACAGAGTCACAATTGGACCATAAATTACATGGGGTCAGAGTTGGCTTCACTTGGAACGTGCCAATGTGACGCTCCTAATAAATTACTGGATTTCTTTTGAAGCTTGGCTAGAGGCTCATGATTTAATTAGGGCATCCGTTGGGAACCCTGACAAGTGTCCAATTTCTGGACCATAACTGAAGTCATGACCAGAAATTGAACTGGAAACTGGGAAGAACAACAAGCTTGACTGGGAACTGAGGAACAACAGCCCTTCAAAAGGTAATGGCATCTAATTTCTGGACCATAACTGAAGTCAAATGCTGGCAGTCGCAGTCAGCAGAATTAGTATAAATACTTCCTTCTAACCACTGCACCACACGGCTATGGTAAAGGCTAGGGAATTCTGGAAATTGAAGCCCACACATCTTCAAGTGCCCAAGGTTGAGACACACTGATCGATCCATAGAACATTTGCAAAGCAAACAATGAACCAGGGGTGAAATCCAGCAGGTTCTGACAGGTTCTGGAGAACCGGTAGTGGAAATTTTGAGCAGTTCAGAGAACTGATAGCAGAAATGTTGAGTAGTTCAGAGAACCAGCAAATACCTCCTCTGGTTGATCCCAGAGTGAGGTGGGAATGGAGATTTTGCAGTATCCTTCCCCTGGAGTGGGGAGGGAATGAGGATTTTGCAGTATCCTTCCCCTGGAGTGGGGAGGGAATGGGGATTTTGCGGTATCCTTCCCCTGGAGTGGGAAGGGAATGAGGATTTTGCAGTATCCTTCCCCTGGAGTGGGGAGGGAATGGGGATTTTGCAGTATCCTTCCCCTGGAGTGGGGAGGGAATGGGGATTTTGCAATATCCTTCCCCTGGAGTGGGGAGGGAATGAGGATTTTGCAGTATCCTTCCCCTGGAGTGAGGAGGGAATGGGGATTTTGCAGTATCCTTCCCCTGGAGTGGGGGGGGAATGAGGATTTTGCAGTGTCCTTCCCGTAGAGTGGGGTGGGGATGGAGATTTTGCAGTATCCTTCCCCTGCCAAGCCCAGCAAGCCACACCACGCCCACCAAGCCACACCCACAGAACTGGTAGTAAAAAAAATTGGATTTCACCATTGCAATGAACTATTTTGTTCACATCCCTGGAAACAGCAAATGGCTATGAACACCAGAGTTGTGGGACTGACTTGAAAAAGGGTAGGGCCTTCCTATGCCAAAAAAAAAAAAAAAAAATTAGTTTAAAAGTTTTTTTAAAAAATTAAACACCGACTTAATTTTGGTCCCGTTACCAGTAGCTAAGCCTGTTTCCTCCAACCGACATGGAGATAAATCTGCCATTCCCAGCCCTTCCGAGCTGCCAAGTTCAGTGAATCTTTATGTCATGGTCCCCTCCTCGCCTCAGATTTCAATTTCCTCCTTGATTGTGAAGACTATATTTTATGTGATTAATGGGAGAAAAGTAGCTGTTAGAAGCTGTTTACCCAGTGTGAATTAGGACACTAATTAGAAGAGGCATGCATGTTAATGAGCCAGGAGAAGTTGATCAGTATGCAACTAAAAGTTTCTCATTTAATTGTGTGTGAGGGATGGGGAGGTGGGAGAAGGTTGGAATTGGGATCCTGTGTTTGATATGCAGAGAAGTGTGCATATCATGCACACCTTGGGATCAAACTAGGGGTTTTATTCGGAGGTTCCTATTCATGTTGGCTTTTCAGGATCTCTGTTTGTATATTTTGTGTCTCGAGTTGGAGACGGCTATTAGGCTGGGATATGAATTCTAAGCTACTGTTCAATTCTGCAAATAATCTGTCGATAATCCTTTCCCAGAAAGACCCCTGAATGAAGTCCTGAAATTTTTGGAGGATCCTTTAGCAGTTAGCAATTCATCAGTCTTATTTCAAAACCTTATTTTAACAGTGTGCGGCAGCAACCAAAAAAGCCAATGCAATCCTAATGTCAGCACTTCAAGTTGCATTTACTCTAGTGCTGACATAAGAAGGAGGAGCGGAGGTGTCTGGAAAGGGACATTTGACTTTTCACCTACTTATTTTCCCTGGAGATAATATCCCCTAGGAGATGGGATGGGAGGGGGAAAATTCCTTTGAGTGGAGCAGTAGATAGGGGTAGAGTATCTTGGAAGATGGCCAATGAGTGCAGGGGAGTGGCGAACGGAAAGGGAGGGTTTTGGGTCTGGAAGTCAGTGTTGGCTACGATGAGTCGTGCTTTGAATGTCGTGCTTAATAAATGGGAGTTTTCTTCAAAGACTTTGTTTGAAATGCAATTTATTTGAGACGACCTCGAAACTTGACACCTAAATTGCGTTAACAGTAAGGTGACCAGACGTCCCGCTTTTGGCGGGACAGTCCCGCTTTTGAGCAATTTGTCCCGCGTCCTGCGGCGTTTTGAAAAAGTCCCGATTTTTCATTCTGTCTCCTGAGTCCCCGCTGATGGCTAGAGGGAAAAAAAACTCTTTAAACTCTTGCCGCGGGGCTTCAAAGGGCCGCCCTATGTTGATTAGCTCGGCTTCCCCCTCTCAGCTGATTTGCGCAGGGCTCTGCTCTTCCTAAATTGCTCCAGCAGTTTTTTTTTTCTCTTTGTGCAAACCAAGCTCAAAACGAAAATGAAAGTGAAACTGGCTGTTGGCTTTGGTGTTTGCTTGCAACGTTAGAAAATTAGGCAGCAGATTTATTTTCCTTTTCCTCACCAAAAAAGGTAGGTGGAAACAATGGGAAATTATTTAGGGCAAAAGAGGAGAGTTCAAGATTTTAAAACACAAAAGAAAAAAAAGCTCTTTTTAACTAGGGAATTGTAATAATTGAGATACTATTAATTGTATACTGTGTTGAAAGCAGAAATGGTTAAGTTCTGGTTTGGAGGAATATATGGGGGAAATTATTTGGTTTATTATTATTGGTAAATATAATTAATTGATTTGTAAGAAATTGGATTGCATGGAAATAATTGGAATATTCATGTTCATATTAATATACAAAAAAGATAGTTATATAACTAATTGATTTATATTAAAATGTTGAATTTGTATTAAACAACTGTATTACATAATTACATAATTAACCAATGTGAGGATGGATATAAAAATAGATGACAATGGAAAGGGGTATAATATAGAATAGAAGGGAAAAATTGAATTTGATTAAGATTAGAGATGAGGATGAAGGGTAATATTGTTTTTTTTAAAAAAATAGATGAGGAATAAATATGGCAAAAAGGAAATATAGAAATTGTAAATTTAATTGAAATGACTAAACACTGTTTAAATTTGTGAACCAGCCAAATATTCTGTTCAAAGAAAATACATTGTATGTTTGTATGTGTGTTTCTAATTATTGCTATTTATTCATATTTGTTCTCTTTTATTCTTTAAAGTTTAACAATTCATTCTTTATCTTAATATCTTTATATTTGTTTGGGGTTGGCTTTCTTCCCTTTCATCTTTTTTATTGTACAGCAATCTTTCTCCTCAAACCTACCACCTCTCTTTTCTTTCCTTCTTACTTTCTCTTCCACCCACCTTCTTCTTCTCCTCCCTATTTCCTCTTCCTTTCTCCTTCTCCTCCTCTCTTCCTCCCTCTCTTACCGTCACTCCTACTCTAATTTCCCTTCCCTTCCTTCATCCCTCTCTATTGCTGTATCCTTTTGTGCATATGGACTACTCAGAGGGCTGAAAAAGTTATTTTTGACTGGTCCTCACACTTTTGACCAGTCCTCGAACTTACGACTGTCCTCACATTTTACATTTTTGCCCTATCTTGTCATCATGGTGAAGAGAAGCAGTTGTGAAATGAGTGACATGGTTGTTAAGAATGCTGCACGGGCATAAATGTGAGGATGGTCATAAGTGTGAGGACCAGTCAAAAGTGCGAGGACCTGTCAGAAATGACTTTTTTCAGCCCTCTGGTTAGTCCTTTTGTGCATATGGACTACTCAGAGGGCTGAAAAAGTTATTTTTGACTGGTCCTCGCACTTTTGACCAGTCCTCGAACTTACGACTGTCCTCACATTTTACGTTTTTTGCCCTATCTTGTCACCATGTTGAAGAGAAGCAGTTGTGAAATGAGTGACATGGTTGTTAAGAATGCTGCATGGGCATAAATGTGAGGATGGTCATAAGTGTGAGGACCAGTCAAAAGTGCGAGGACCTGTCAGAAATGACTTTTCAGCCCTCTGAGTAGTCCCTATACACATAGCCATGGCCACCAGGTCACATGACCAGCTAGCCACGCCCACCCAGTCACATGGCCTCCAAGCCACGCCCACACAATAAGCCACGCCCACAATGGTGTCCTTCTTACCAATGTTAAAATCTGTTCACCTTACCCTATACACATAGCCATGGCCACCCAGTCACATGACCAGCTAGCCACGCCCACCCAGTCACATGACCAGCTAGCCACGCCCACAAAATAAGCCACGCCCACAATGTCCCTCTTTACCAATGTTAAAATCTGGTCACCTTAGTTAACAGAGGCATACAATCAAGATCAAGTGAAGTACTAATACCACTCTTTAAAGCCTTAGTAAGGCCACAGCTAGAGTACTGCATCCAGTTTTGGTCACCACACTATAAAAAAAGATGTTGAGACTCTAGAAAGAGTGCAGAGAAGAGCAACCAGGATGACTAGGGGACTGGAGGCTAAAACATACGATGAACGGTTGCAGGAACTGGGCATGGCTAGTCTAGTGAAGAGAAGGACCAGGAGAGAGATGATAGCAGTCTTCCAATATTCGAGGGGCTGCCACAGAGAGGAGGGGGTCAAGCTATTTTCCAAAGCACCCAAAGGCCTGACAAGAAATAAAGGATGGAACTTAAACAAGGAGAGATTCAACCTGGAAATAAGGAGAAATTTTCTCACAGTGAGAACAATCACTGCAAAACTTGCCTTCAGAAGTTGTAGGAGCTTCATCACTGGAGGCTTTCAAGAAGAGACTGGACTGCCATCTGTCAAAAATGGTGTGGGTCTGCTGGGGTGGGGGGTTGGCCTAGATGACCTACAAGATCCCTTCCAACACTGTTAATGTATCTGTAAGACCAAGTGTGGAGATCTTCTGCTTTTATTTATTTTTTATCTCCTATTGAAAATTTTCTCCAGGAGCAATAAAAATGTCTTTCTCAAGTCTATTTGTTTATTAACAAAATGTAGGATTCCATTTAATTTTAATTTAATTTAATTTGATTTTTTATATGCCGCCCTTCTCCGGAGACTCAGGGCGGCTTACAATGCGTTAAGCAATAGCCTTCATACTTTTGTATATTTATACAAAGTCAGCTTATTGCCCCCACAAACTGGGTCCTCATTTAACCTACCTTAGAAAGGATGGAAGGCTGAGTCAACCTTGAGCCTGGTAAGATTCGAACCTGCAGTAATTGCAGGCAGCTGTGTTAATAACAGGGTGCTTTAAACCACTGTACTACCAAGGCTCTTCATTTCATTTCTCCAGACTGCAAAACAGATTGGGAAACCTGAAAATGATGCACCTCTTCAGGTGTGGACTCTCCAGTGAGAATTTAACCTTCTAAAAGAATCTATACTGTATTGTAGGTGGGGGACGGCTCTTTTTTTTTTTTTTTTTTTTTTTGAAATAATGAAAGGGGTTGAAAGATTCCATTGGCGCCTAATTGCATTTGGATTAAACAGACTTTGGTAGCTGAACTGCTTGATAAGAGTAAGAGCCTTACCCAAGTGCAAAACTTTCATATTTTGAGCTTCAATGCTAATAGAAAAAACCATTAGCAGTACAGGTATAGGTGACATTAGGCACGATAATTAGGGAACGAATTAAAGATCCATTCCAGTTGCCAAAAAACAGAAGGTAAATGGAGCATACTCTCTAATGGGGGGGAGAGGGAGAGAGGGAGAGAGGTAGGGAGAGAGAGAGGGGGGAGAGAGAGAGGGAGAGAAAGGGGGAGACAGAGAGGGAGAGAGAAAGAGGGGAGAGAGGGAGGGAGAGGGAGAAAGAGGGAGAGGGAGGGAGGGAGTGGAAGAGAGAGAGAGGAGAGAGGGAGAGAGAGAAAGAGAGAGAGGAGAGGAGAGAGAGGAGAGAGGGAGGGAGAAGAAGAGAGGGGGGAGGGAGAGCAAGAGAGCTGCTTGCTGGTCTGTTGGGCTTCTCTTGCCAAACTGAAATGAAACAAACCCAGGTATTCAAGGACATCAATCGCCAAAAAGATAATTGCAAAAACTCAAGAAGCCGTCACGAGAGAATCTCAGTGGCTGCTACGTATAGATCAAATGCAAGACCTCTTTACAATCAAATCAAAGTTCAGTGTCTTGCAACTTTTCCTCCTGCCCACACAATGTAAGTGGGCTTGTGGCTGCTGTCTTTTGAATAATTGTCCACCTGGACAAATGGTGGCAGACCAGACTGCTCCTTGCCAGTTCTTACCTTACCTTTCAAGTGTGTCTGTCTGTCTGTCTGTGTGTGTGTGTAAGCCAACCTGCCTGACTTGAGAAGAAGAGACCAAGGAAAATTCTCACTGGGTGGAAGAATTTTTTACATCCCAGATCATTTGACAAAATCTGTTTCTAGGAGGTTTTATCTGTTCCCTCTAATGTTTCTTTCTGTGGAAGCAGAGAAGAAGGCTATTGTCAGATGCCACCTCAATACTTTGAAAACTTCTTTCGGTGCCAGTCTTCCATGAACTCTGGAGGCCAGATGGGAGGTGGGGGGGGGAATGAAAGCTCACCGTTCCTTTCCGAGCACAGTCTCAAGGTCAGCTGCTTAGTTGCGTTCCTCAGGAGGCTGTTCTAAAAACATCTCTTTTAAATTTGATTGGACATGAGGGAAGCAACCAGTGGAAGGCATCTTTGGGAGGGAAAAGTTATACTTGAGATTTTGGCGCACGAACTTCAGTTCTGGCTTTGCACTAACTCTGGTGTCAGCAACCCATGGCTCCAGAGCCGCATGTGGCTCTTTGGGCCCTCTACTGCAGCTCCCTGTCCCATCACTGGCTGGCCCCGCCCCTCGCCCACCCCTCCCCATCACTCCTCACCTGGCCTTGGAAATCCAAAAGATACAGAGAGAGGGGGGTAGAGAGGGAGGGGGGAGAGAGAGACATAGATATACAGAGAGAGAGATACAGAGAGAGGGAGGAGAGGGGGGGAGATAGGGAGAGAGGGAGAGAGAAATATACAGAGAGAAGGGGGAGAGAGGGGAAGATAGAGAGGGGAGAGAGAGATACACAGAGAGAGACATAGATACAGAGAAGGGGGGAGAGAGAGAGAGTGAGAGAGAAAGAGAAAAGGGTTTTGTGATTCCCCGTGTTTTTTAACAACTGGTTCTCTGCCCTAATGATTGGCTGGATAGGCGTGGCTAGAGGGGGGTCATGTGACTGGGTGGGAGTGAGTGACATGGAGCTGGCCACGCCCATTCAGGTTTTGTGGCTCCCGGTGTTTTTTTTCCTGTGGGAAATGGGTCCAAATGGCTCTTTGATTGTTTAAGGTTGCAGACCCCTGCGCTAACTGTATTTCACCTGGCTTGTAGTAAACCATCCATTTCTCAATCCGATGGTGTTAAGGATCATGTTTACTTTGAGAGGCTCAAGCTGAGGCAGGTCTGACACCTATTTCCCTTCTGTCTTAACACTCCTGAAGTTGCCTGAAAGTTCTTACAGGGTATTTCTCCATTTACCACCATAACTGAGCGCATAATTACAGTCTTAAATCATTCCAGTCATTCAGTGGGTCACCACATGACTGTACTCAATTTTATGAGCTTTTTTGTGCTTGTTCTTCTGCAAATTCAAGTAAATTATGACTTCTAGTGGGGAGGAATCACAAATGATTGTCACATGACCATGGGATGCCACAAATGGCTGTAAATCTAGGCCAGTTGCCAAGCACCAAAAATGTGAATAGGATAGGACAGGACAGGACAGGACAGAATGACTTTAGGGGTCTTCTAGTCCAGCCCTCTGCATACATACAGTGATGTTCATCCTTGGGTGTGAGTAGTTCATTGTTTATATTTTAATGTGTGCATCTCCATCCCAAGTACCTAGTACATAGAACAACAGAGCTGGAGGACCTTGGAGGTCATCTAGTCCAACTCCTTGCACAAGCAGGAGACCTTATACCAGGGGTCTGCAACCTTAAACACTCAAAGAGCCATTTGGACCTGTTTCCTACAGAAAAGAAAACACCGGGAGCCACAAAACCCTTCCCGTGCCTGACTATTTCTTGAGCGGCCACAAAACTAGCCTATGTAGTTGAATTAAGTGTTCTGTTTTCTTCTGAAACTTTTCTTTTCTTGGATTTATCCATGGGGTTGAAAAGCTCAATAAATTGTGTGCTGGTGGGTGTCGCACATTGGCGGTTGTGATGCATATTTTGAGTGACGGAGCCGCAGCAGAGGGGTGAAAGAGCCACATGCGGCTCCAGAGCCACAGGTTGCTGACCCCTGTCTTATACCATTTCAGGCGACTGGCTGTTCTTTCTCTTCTTACAAATCTCCAATGATTGAACACCCACAACTTCTGAAGGCAAGTATTGCACTGGTTAATTGTTCTCACTGTCAGGAATTTTCTCCTTAATTCCAGGTTGCTTCTCTCCTTCATCCATTCCACCCATTGCTTCTTGTCTTGCCCTCAGGTGCTTTGGAGAATAGCTTGACTCCCTCTTCTTTGTGGCAGCTCCTCAAATACTGGAAGGCTGCTATCATGTCTTCCCTAGTCCTTCTTTCAGTGGTGGGTTCCTCCCGGTTCGGTCCGGTTCGGCCGAGCCGGTAGCGGTGACGATATGACGTCAACGAACCGGTTCTCACCTCTCCCCGCCCTCCCACCCCCCCACCCACCCACGTTATTCTTACCTTTTATTTGGTCCCACCCCCAATCTATTGCTGCCTCCTGAATCCCAGCTGATGACTAGAGGGAAAAAAACTGTTTAAACTCTTGCCGCGGGGCTTCAAAGGGCCGCCCTACAGCTGATCAGTGTTAAAAGCAAACAAATGAGTCGGGCCGTAAGTGCGAGGACTGGTTGTAAGTGCGAGGACCTTCCAGGAATGACTCTGACCAGCTAGCCACGCCCACCTAGTCACATGACCTCCAAGCCACACCCACAAAATAAGCCACGCCCACAGAACCGGTAGTAAAAAAAATTAGAACCCACCCCTGCCTTCTTTCCACTAGACTAGACATACTCAGGGCCTGCAACTGTACCAAGCGACCTTGTTCATCCTTGGGTGCGCATGGTTCATCGTTCACATTTTTAATGGGTGCCTCTCCTTCCCAGGTACCAAATGTATCTGTTAGAATAGGAAAAAAAAGATGTTCTGGTATGCTTCAGGAATTCACAGGGAGTCAAAGAAAAAATGTATATTTCAGCATCTTCTTGCAAAACAGCTGGAGTTATAAACTGCTTACACTTAGACTAATGTGGCAATTTGATCTTACTTCAGCAAAAGTTCCCCCCCCCCATTATGTTACTGGAATCAGAAAAAAGAAATAAAAGCTTACAACAGCTTGGATTGTCATTAAATGGAAGGGAAAATGCAGATAAAATGCAGATTTATTTTACTTTCGCTTCCCTTTAATTGCAGTTATTCATAATATATTAAAGCTCAACCCTTGTGGCGGCGGCTGTAATTCAGCTGCTTCAACACAGCTTGGCAACGTATCAGGGAAGCCCACCAGCTTTTGCAACCTCGTCCTCCAACCTGCTAGCGCTTATTCTAACCCTGGCAGGCTTTCAAAAGAGTTTTTGGAGGGTGCTGTGCCGTAGATGGCAGGGGGGGGTCTATCCTCCCATTTGTGAAATGAGAGAATGGAAACATTCGCAGGCTTGTCTTGGCCTTATTTATGATCCTCATCATTGGAGAAGAAGAAAGCCAGGATTGTGGATCTCATATCATTTCACAACCAAGGAAAATGCAGCATGGAGACAGATTAACAGAGTTGGAAGGGACCTTGTAGGTCATCTAGTCCAACCCCCCCGCTCAAGCAGGAGACCCTACACCATTTCTGACAGATGACAGCCCAGTCTCTTCTTGAAAGCTTCCAGGGATGAAGCTCCCACAACTTCCAAAGGCAACTTCTGTTCCATGGATTGATTGTTCTCACTGTCAGAAAGTTCCTCCTCATTTCCAGGTTGAATCTCTCCTTGTTCAGTTTCCATCCATTATTCCTTGTCTGGCCTTCAGGTGCTTTGGGAAATAGCTGGACCCCCTCCTCTCTGTGGCAGCCCCTCAAATATTGGAAGACTGCTATCCTGTCTCCCTTGGTCCTTCTCACTAGACTAGCCATGCCCAGTTCCTGTAACCGTTCATTGTTCCTTTTAGTCTACAGGCCTTTGATCATTTTAGATTCAGATTAACAGAGTTGGAAGGGACCTTGTAGGTCATCTAGTCCAACCCCCCACCCAAGCAGGAGACCCTACACCATTTCTGACAAATGGCAGTCCAATCTCTTCTTGAAAGTTTCCAGTGATGAAAGCTCCCACAACTTCTGAAGGCAACTTCTATTCCATGGCTTGATTGTTCTCACTGTCAGAAAGTTCCTCCTCATTTCTAGGTTGAATTTATTTATTTATTTATTTATTTATTGGTTCAATTTATATGCCGCCCTTCTCCAGAGACTCAGGGTGGCTTACAATGCTTTTAAGCAATAGCCTTCATACTTTTGTATATACCTGCTTAGTAGGGCTTTCGGGCCCCCCAAGGGGTGTTCTTTTTTATACAAAGTCAGCTTATTGCCACCACAGTCCGGGTCCTCATTTTACCTACCTCGAAAGGATGGAAGGCTGAGTCTTCCTTGAGCCTGGTGAGATTTGAACTCGCAGTAATTGCAGGTAGCTGGTGTTACTTAACAGTGCTTTAGTCTGCTGCACCACCAAGGCTCCTTAGCCTCTCCTTGGTCATTTTCCATCCATTATTCCTTGTCTTGAGACAGACATTATTCCTATTCCTTGAGACAGAATTCTTGTGAGTTGTGTGTATGTGGGGGGGTGGGTAACTTCATGGTTACAAAGAAGTATGCCTGAGTCCAACAGAATCCTTAGCAAGGTGACAGCAAATCGTACAAACAGTGCAGGTTAGTAAACCTTTGTGTAAAGTAAGGGTGTCAAATACGATTTCATTGAGGGCCGCACCAGGGTTGTGTTTGACCTCGGGGGGGGGTTGTGGGTGTGGCCAGGGGGGGCATGGCCAGCTCGGCATCACTCATGTGGGGGGCACCTGTGGTGGCCCAAGTACTAAGGCAAGACTTCCCTTCCTTCCTTCCTTCCTTCCTTCCTTCCTTCCTTCCTTCCTTCCTTCCTTCTTTCCTTCTTTCTTTCCTTCCTTCTTTCCTTCCCCACCTCGCTTCTCACTCTGTCCTTCCTTCCTTCCTTCCTTCTTTCCTTCCCCACCTCCCTTCTCACTCTGTCCTTCCTTCCTTCCTTCCTTCCTTCCTTCCTTCCTTCTTTCCCCACCTCCCTTCTCACTTTGTCCTTCCTTCCTTCCTTCCTTCCTTCCTTCCTTCCTTCCATCCATCCATCCATCCATCCATCCATCCAAAGAAATGAGCGAGGCTAATGTATAAGCTAAATTGGATTCCATTCCATATACATTTGAAGTTTTTTTTAAGCAGGGTTTTCATAAGTAAAGCAGTAGATTTCAAGAGATTTTTGGATTTCTGCACTTTTTGGAAATGCATTCCTGGAAAAAAAAATGGGTGAATTTGGGCAAGAGGTTACTGGAGAATAAAATGGAAGGAAATTCTCTCCTTGTCAGACTCTGAAAAGTGGTGATTCTTCTCTCCTTGCCATTGATGGATGATTCTTGTTCAGTTCTTCAACTTGATTCTCATGGAAAATAATGGCATTTCAGTGGTTCTTATCATGGCCCATTGATTTCATTGGACAGCATATTCAGGTAACAGGAAATGCAACAGTATGAGAGTCTTGGGCACAGTTCCTGCGTCTACGCAAAAGTTGCTGCCAAATTATAACCCTGAATGCGATAGAAGGGGGAAATAATGAAGTAGACAGAAGGTAAAAATATTGTGCTTCTTTTAATTACTTTAGTTAATGACTTTGGAAAAAGTGCAAAGAAGAGCAGCTAAGGCTGGAGACTAAAATATGTGAAGAACCGGTGCAGGATTTGGGTTTGGCTAGTCTAGAGAAAAGAAGGAGTGTGTGGGGAGGGGAGGGACATCATAGAAGTAGTCCAGTATTTAAGGGGCTGGTACAAGAAGGGGGAGTCAACCTATTTCCCAAAGCACCAGAGGGCAGAAAAAGATACAAGGGATGGAAACTAATCAAGGAGAGAAACATCCTAACAGTGAGAACAATTAACCAGTGGAACAGCTTGCCTTTCGGAAGTTGTTGGGTGTTCCAATCACTGGAGATTTTTAAGAAAAGGTTGTCTGAAATGGTATAGGGCAGGTGTCAGAAACCTGCGACTCTGGAGCCACATGCGGCTCTTTGGGCCCTCTGCTGTGGCTCCCTGATGGGTGATCCCACACCACTGGCTGGCCCTACCCCTTGCCATCCCCTCCCAGTCACTCCTCGCCTGGCCTGAGAAGATCAGGACGACGGCGGGGGATGGAGAAGCGGCCGGGGCAGAGACAGAGAGATACAGAGAGAGTGAGGTGGGGGAGAGAGAGAGAGACAGAGAGAGATACAGAGAGAGGGGGGAGAGAGGGGGAGGGAGGAGGGAGAGAGAGAGATGTCAAAAGGATTTTGTGATTCCCGTTGTTTTTTAACAATCGATTCTCTGACCTAATGACCAGCTGGGTAGGCGTGTCTAGGGAGGGTCATGTGACTGGTGGAAGTGACATCGAGTTGGCCACGCCCACCCAGGTTTTGTGGCTCCCGGTGTTTTCTTTTCAGTGGGAAACTCAAATGGCTCTTTGAGTGTTTAAGGTTGCAGACCCTTGGTATAAGATCTCCTGCTTAAGCAGGGGGTTGGACTAGAAGACCTCCAAGATCCCTTCCAGCTCCATTCTGATTGATTGATAATGCAATAGGAAATGTAAATGGCATGGAATCCAATTTAGTTCATGCATTAGCCTTACCCATTTGTTTGTCCTGCCCCAGGATGTGTTTGAGAGGATGGGCTAGGTACTGTCCATTCAAAGTGTTAAGACATTAGTCTGCAAAGAATTCATCAGCTTTGCTGTACAGGTAGTCCTTGACATACGACCAAAGTGGAGTTTGCCCACTACGTACGTAATTCGTGACAGTCATGGAAATAGGTCCAACCCGATTTTGTGACCTTTTTGTGATGGTTGTTAAGCAAATGTGGCAATTATTAAGCAAACCAATTGTTCTCTCTGGATTGGTTTGGATTGGATTGGTTGCCAAGATCTGGAAAGAAATGCTGGTTTTCAGCAAAAACATCATAAAACACAGTCAGGTAACAGTGGGAGGTTGAAAACAGCACAAATGTGAGCCAATTGCCAAGCTCCTGAAATGCACTCATGTGGCCATGTGCTGGTGGGGGTTTGCAGCCATTGGAATTTCAGAACTGGGTTGTAAGTAGTGTTGGGGAGGTCCATCGTAATTTTGAACTGTCTTTAAGCAACCAGTCATAAGACAAGAACTACCTGTATTTTGCTTAGAAGATCTGGCCTGCCACAATTCTGTCAGCCACTAGATGGCAGCATAGATATATAGACATTTCTCTTTTGCTGCTCTCTAGCAGTCATCCAGATAACTGCACCTGAGAGCTCGTAATTCTAAGGATATGGGATAACAGCCCAGGATGTAAGGGGTTGCCCTAGGGACCTTTTGCATCAAGGTACACCATAAAAAGGGACGTGGTAGCTCAGTAGCTAAGACGCTGAGCTTGTCGATCGAAAGGTCAGCAGTTCAGCGGTTCAAATCCCTAGCGCCGCGTAACAGGGTGAGCTCCCGTTCCTTGTCCCAGCTTCTGCCAACCTAGCAGTTCAAAAGCACATAAAAAATGCAAGTAGAAAAATAAGACCACCTTTGGTGGGAAGGTCACAGTCTTCCATGTGCCTTTGGCTTTGTGTCATGCCAGCCACATGACCACGGAGACGTCTTCAGACAGCGCTGGCTCTTCGGCTTTGAAATGGAGATGAGCACCGCCCCCTAGAGTCGGGAACGACTAGCACATATGCACGATGGGAACCTTTACCTTAAGCCATAAACCTGAACTTCTTGGCTTTGAAAGAAACCTGAAAGTGCTTTCAACAGCTGTAATTCCAACTTCTGGACCTCACTGAATTGTGCAATGGAGCTGCACATTCCTTGTTCACCTACACAACTACCTAATCGCTATCTGAGCTGTCCGTGGAGTGTGCAATGCAAACAGTGTCAACTCATTTAGGAAAGCGCTGTGATTTAGCTTGATTTCCCAACTAGCAATGTGTTGGGTTTTTTTTTTACACCAGACGCTCCATAATGGCAATATAATAGGATTGCAATGACAATTAAATGATTGCATATTTTAGGGCAATGGAGGGTATCCATCCGGCCATGAGCCATTAGCAGAATGGTAACATTGTCATAAGAGTTTTCATGCTTGGGCAAAGTGATGGATAAGGCTCAGATCTACATAATGGGCAGCCCTTCCCCCCTCCTACCTCTTTTTTCTTCTGCTCATTTACTCAGACCGTAGACTTATTCTCTCAGAATCAATCATCATGTTGGGATGGAGATACCGAAGGAGAAACGAAATGCAGCGGCAGCCAAAAAAACCAATGCAATCCTAAATTGTATTAACAGAGGGATACAATCAAGATCAAGTTAGGTACTAATACCACTCTATAAAGCCTTAGTAAGACCCCACCTAGAATACTGCATCCAGTTTTGGTCACTACACTATAAAAAAGATGTTGAGACTCTAGAAAAAGTGCAGAGAAGAGTAACCAGGATGATGAGGGAACCAGAGGCTAAAACATACGATGAACGGTTACAGGAACTGGGCATGGCCAGTCTAGTGAAGAGAAGGACCAGAGGAGACATGATAGCAGTCTTACAATTCTTTTTTTTTTTATTGAAAAAGTTTTACAAATACATTTTCTCCCCAATTTCCCCCCCCCAACCCTCCCTGACCCCCCCTAACCCCCCCTAGCCCTCCCCTCCCCCCAGGACTTCCACAGAATATAATCCAAATCAAAATCACATTTTATAAAACTTGAACCTCTCCACCCACTATATATTTTTCACATCTTCACAATTTAATTGTTCTATCCCTATATAATACATTCAGTTAAAAGCTATCTGATATTTCCTAGTTTGATATTTATTCTGCACATAATCTATCCACTTTTTCCACTCCCATACATAAGTCTCTTGTGTCCGATCTTTTAAATATGCTGAAATCTTCGCCATCTCTGCAAAACTGGCCATCTTCAAAGTCCATTCTTCAACAGTAGGCATAGCTTCATTTTTCCAATATTGACCTATCAGTAATCTCGCTGCTGTAATCATATACAATATCAGCTTTACGTCACCCAATGTGAAACCCTTAACTATACCCAATAGAAACAATTGTGGAGAAAACTGAATTTTTTTCCTTAAAACATTCTGCATAACCCACCAAATTTTTATCCAAAAAGCCTTCACTTTCTTACAAGTCCACCACATAAGATAGTATGTGGCATCTAGGCAATCACACCTCCAGCATTTTGGTTGAACATTAGGATACATACACGATAATTTCTTAGGATCTAAATGCTACCTGTAAAACATTTTATAAAAGTTTTCCCTCAAATTCTGCGACTTTGTAAATTTAACATTCTGAACCCATATTTTTTCCCATGTTTCTAACATCACTGGTTCTGCAAAATTTTGTGCCCACTTTATCATACAAACTTTAACCAATTCAGTTTCTGAATCCCTTTCTAGCAAAACATTATAAACCCTTTTAATATGCATTGGGCCTTTCTCTTTTATATGTCTAACCAATTCTTCTTCATGCATCATTATACCAGTTTTTTGGTCCTCTTTCCATCTCAATTGAAGTTGATTATACTGTAACCAAGATAAATTAATTCCCTCTTCCAACAGCGTTTCTAGTGTCTTCAGTTGCCATCTGCCCGCATCTTGAGAAACTGCCATAGAAAGGAAGGGGTCAAGCTATTGTCCAAGGCACCCAAAGGCCAGACAAGGAATAATGGATGGAAACTGATCAGGGAGATGAGAAGCAAAACATTTTCAAGGGAAGAAAAAAAACCCCAAGTAAGTCCAGTTGCCTTTTGGAAAAGCATCTTTGGAACAACCATGACCTAGATGATTGAGAATCTCCATAGATGGCTTTATACCGCACTAGTGAGTATAGTATATAGTATAAAGGTATATAGTATAAAGGTATAAAGTTGGACCATAAGAAAGGCTGAGCACCAAAGAATTGAGGCCTTTGAACTCTGGTGCTGGAGAAGATTCCTGCAAGTCCCTTGGACTGCAAGGTGATCCAACCGGTCAGTCCTAGAGGAGATCAACCTTGACTGACTTCAAGACGGCCAGATCTTGAAGAGGAAACTCAAATACTTTGGCCACCTAATGAGAAGGAAGGACTCCCTGGAGAAGAGCCGAATGCTGGGAACGATGGAGGGCAAAAGAAGAACGGGACGACAGAGAACGAGGTGACTGGATGGAGTCACTGAAGCAGTCGGCATGAGCTTAAATGGACTCCAGAGGATGGTAGAGGACAGGAAGGCCTGGAGGAACATTGTCCATGGGGTCGCGGTGGGTCGGACATGACTTCGCAACTAACAACAACAGCAAAAAGTGAGGTCACACTTGGAATACTGTGTCCAATTTTGGTCACCACAATAAAAAAAAGGATGTTTAGGCCCTAAAAAATGTATGGAGAACATCAGCAAAGATGATTAAGATACCAGGCTAGAAATTTAGCACATATATTTTTACACAATCCCACACAAATGGCTGTCCAATGTTTTATTTCTTTTCTTTTCTTGAAGATCTCCAGCAATGGAGAACCCACAACTCTAAAATTTAGATGCATGGCAACTGATTCAGTGTCCCGGGGTCGTATGATCTCTTTGTTCCTCCTTCTCTTTCACACACCACAAATTCTCCTTTATGCTTCCATCACCACTCTGATATTTAATTGCAAAGCTTGACACTTTACTATTCTCTTAAAATATGCAATGGTCTTTCCCTACTCTTGTAGGTTGCCACTACCTGGTCTTCATGAAAGCCAATGTAGAAGTTCCTTCTGAAGAAGGAAGTCCTGAATATATGAATGGCATCTGTGAGTTGCTTTTGGGGAGTCAGATGTTGCCTCCGACGTTCACATATGGTGAGCTCATGCTAAGGTTTTGTGTTATGTCATATGAAAATGTTGTTTTATGTTTCTTTTACCCACACCACCTTCCTTGGTCACCTCAGCACCCAAAGTTCTCTATTGCCCTTCCTTGAACTAATAAGTTTTCTTACGGAAAGGTTACAAAGCATGACTAAATTCAACATTTCATAAATAAGCCCAATACAATGAAACAAAACCATTTTCTCTTTATACAGACTTTCCCCCCCCTCCTCTCCTCCTGTTTCTATTACATTATTTCTTCATTTGGTCACACACTGGAAAATTTAATTACCTCAGGAATTTATTTCAGTTAAAAAGAAAACACTGTTGTCTCCCATGTTTTATTTATGTGTGGAAATTAATTTGGCTCTGTTCCTCTTAATACAGTGTTGGAAGGACGGAAATGTGGTCTTACCGTTTGGCTCCTTGGATAGCATTTAATTTCTGGGTGAACTGTTGCCGCCAAAACCCATCCAGCCAACCTCGCAACCCCTTGCAACTGCTTCAACTATTTGCAGCTTCAGAAGGTCACCATAGTTTTTCTGAAACATGGTGTCCTTCCAAATAACAGCTTATTTTGAAACCGTAGAATTATAGGCCGGAAGGGACCATGGAGGTCTTCTATTCTGTTCTGACCTAGGCTTCCCTAGCAGCACGAAGCTGAGTCCTCATCCCGATAGACCCCTTTTATTTAATTTACAGTGAATTCCTCTCCAGCTAAGTCTTTCCTCTCCCACAGTCTTTCAAGATAGCTCACCATTACGACCTTTATCAGGCTTGGAGAGTAGCCAGGCCCATATCTTTCAGATGCCGCAATACTTGGCAAGAATGCAGGAATGAACTAATTGTCTCCTGCAAACTCCACTCCCCTTTCGCTCCTCTTTTATTCCCTCTGAGAGGAGCCATTCATCGTCTACCTGTGGCCTTACTCCCAAGTTGACCCTTGTTCTTTAGCTGTTCCCTTCATCTGGCAACTCTGCGCATGCGCACACTGGGAACAGGCTCCAGCTGTTTGTCTGCCTCACTGATGTCTGACTCTGAAGGCAGCTGATAACTGGCATATGGCTCTGGCCCCTTTTCTGCCTCCGACGCAGAGCCCTCATCAGAGCCTTCCCCAGACTCCAGGACTGGCCCACGTTCCTCCCCAACCTCCTCACTGTCTGAATCTGCTTCCAGATCTGCTGGCCGCTGGCGGGCCACAACATAGTCAACTCCCTGCCCAAGGAAGTTGGGTCCTTATATCATCACAGACAAATGGTTGTTTGTCTTTTCTTGAAACCCTCCAGTGATGGGGGCAACTTCAGGAGGCAAGCTTAATTATTCATTGATTAATTATTCTCGTTGTCAGGAAATTTTTCTTCAGTTTCAGGTTTAGATCTTTCCCTGATCAATTTCCACCCACTTCTTCTTGTCCTGCCCTCAGGTGCTTTGGAGAATAGATTGACCCTCTCTTCCCTGTGAGAATTAGGAGATGGCTATCGGGTCTCCCTTAAGCCATCCCTTTGTTAGGGTAAACGTTTGTTATTTGTTCTATTTTGTTTTTACAGAAATATTTTGTTTTACACAAAGATGCAATTTAGGATCTCATGCATCAACAATTGCAACCAGCCCGCCTTCTATGGAGGACCTGTATATAGTGCACAAGCCAGAAAGAGGGTTCAGATAATCTCTATGGACCCCCTCACATCCTGGACATAAACTGTTTCAACTTCTCCCCTCAGGATGCCGATATAGAGCATTGTGTGCCTAAACAACTAGACACGGACAGTTTTTTCTCTCATGCCATCACTCTGCTGAACACTTAATTACCACAACACTGTCTTATATTTAAGGATATTTATTTATTTATTTATTTTGTCGCATTTCTATGCCATGCCACTCCCAAGGGACTCTGGGTGGCTTACAACAGAGAATAAAACAATGTAACAATGCAACAATTTGGGTACAATTTACATTTACCCATGTAGTGGGGCTGTATTACCATTATCCTTTTCATCTTTTGTTTTACCTTCTACTATACTATTGGTATCTTATGATTATATTACCTTGTTGTTTGTATGTACACTGAGAGCATCTGCACTGGACAAATTTCTTGTGTATCCAATCACACTTGGCCAAAAAAGAATATTCCCTTCCCTTCCCTTCCCTTCCCTTCCCTTCCCTTCCATTCCATTCCATTCCATTCCATTCCATTCCATGGAATATCATCCTGAAAAATGTTATATATATATATATATATATATATGGAGAATTCAGCACAGCACCAATATATCATGAAAGGGAGCTGTACGTGAATCCTGAAGGCATCTCTGCTACAAAGGAAAATCTGGGCACAAAATTGGCAGCTTGCTGTTTTCAGCAGATGCTTTCTTGACCTCGATGCTCTTTACCATTTGTGATAGAATGTAGTTAAACGCTAGAAGCAGGGAGGAATAAAAACAAAGAACTAAAAGGGGAAAAAATAGAGAGCGGGGGGTGGGGGGGAGACGTATTGAGGGAGGGATAACTTGCATTTTCTGCCCAAAAGTTGCAATTGAAGATACAGGAATTACTTGGCGGGGTGAGGAGGAATCTTGTCATTTCTGTCAGAGGAAATAGATACTTGGCAATGTTTCTATAACCAAGTCAGTTATTTAAAATAAGAGGTCTATTTACCAACTTTAAATATGTACATTAGTTATGGTGGTGGTGGAGAGACAGGAAAAGGAAAAAACTGTGAAATGAAATCCAAGGAGCCATGAATGCTTGGCCAAAGAGTAAGAAAAAAGGAGGGGAAGGGAAGAAGGAAGGATGGTTGGATGGTTGAAGAAAGAAGACAGAAAAAAGGGAAGGTTAAGGAGAAAAAAAGAGAGAACTTCCCTAAAAAGCAAAACAAAACAATAGAACACCAGCCAACTGAACTGTTTCTTTGAAATCTCAGAAGTTAACCTTGATTTGAGGCAGTCTTTAACTTAAGTGAGAGGACCTTCCCAACATGGAATGATCTCCAAAAAGCTAATCAAGATTGGTTAGATTGGTAATCATTATTATTTGATTGGAGACTGCTAAGAAACCCCAGAACTGTAGGGGATAGATAGATAGATAGATAGATAGATAGATAGATAGATAGATAGATAGATAGATAGATAGATAGGAAAAGAGGGAGAGGGAGGAAAAGAGGGAGAGGGAGGAAGGGGGAGAGGGAGGAAGGGGGAGAGGGAGAAGGAGAGACGGGAGAGAGAGATAGGTAGAGATAGATAGATAGAAAGATAGATAGATGATAGAGAGAGGGAGAGGGAGGAAGAGAGAGAAAGAGAGAAGGAGGAAGAGGGAGAGGGAGAAGGAGAGAGAGGGAGTGGGAGAGGAGGAAGAGAGAGGGAGAGGAAGGAAGAGGTAGATGGAGAAGGAGAGAGGGAGGGGAGGGAGAGGGAGGAAGAGAGAGGGAGAGGAAGGAAGAGGTAGAGGGAGAAGGAGGGAGGGGGAGAGAGGGAGGGGGAGAAGAAGAGAGGGAGGGGAGGGAGAGTGGGAGGGGGAGGAGGAGAGAGAGAAGGAGAGAGGGAGAGGGAGAGAAGCTACAAAACAAGTGATGGTGCTCTATTTTCATTGGTCCTAGATAAATAAAGTGAATTGTCCATGAATTCAGGCAACAGCATAACTTGAAGGACGATTTCTTTAAAATGAGAATTTCAATCATGATAGCTGGTTAGGGATCGACTACAGCTGGTAGATTGCAAAATCTTTCTCTTTCTCTCTCCATCACCCCCCCCCCCCCACACACACAGATGCACCAATTTTTACACTATTCCAAATGTGTCCAGAGAGTCTCTGAAGTTGGAGACTGGGGCTCTTCTCAATCCATGGAGAGAAGGAGTGTGCACCATGCCAGAAATTATATCTCATCTTCTGTTGCAACTTTGCTTCTCTGCCTGCCAAGGGAAAAAGAAATCCTACAGAATGGTAAGAGAGATGCTTTAGCAGAAATGAATCCCAACCCAGAAGAAGTTCTTTCTGCTCTTTTGCATCAAAAAGGAGCAGATTCTCATGCACCCTCAGGAAAAAAAAAAATTAGAAGACAGATTTCTGCTCTGGGATACTAGAAATTGCTTCAAGCCAGTCATTTATCATTGTGTCCTTCCTTTGGGAGTTGTGCTTCTCATAAAGGACCTACCTTTGCTCACTGGGTTTAGCTAATTCCTACATAAGGTAAAGGTAAAGGTTCCCCTCGCGCATATGTGCAAGTCATTCCCGACTCTAGGGGGCAGTGGTCATCTCCGTTTCAAAGCCAAAGAGCCAGCGCTGTCCGAAGACATCTCCATGGTCATGTGGCCGACATGACTCAACGCCAAAGGCGCACGGAACACTGTTACCTTCCCACCACCTTCTACCACACAGCCCCCATCGACCGGTAAGATCCCACAGAGTTGGTCTCCTCTGGGTCCCATCAGCTAAACAATGTCAGTTGGCGGGCCCACAGGGGAGGGCCTTCTCTATGGCTGCCTCAGCTCTCTGGAACCAATTACCTCCTGAGGTCCGGACCGCCCCCACCCTATTGGCCTTCCGGAAAGCGGTGAAGACGTGGCTTTTCCGACAGGCCTGGGGCCGTTGATCTTGCTACGGCAATCTTGTGAGACCCAGCCATGGAATGAAGTGTATGGGTTTTTAATGTTCTTTTAAAAAAAATTTACAGGATATTGTTTGCATTGTTTTTTGCTGTAAGCCACCCAGGGTCCCTAGAGAGTTGGGCAGCATAGAAATGCGACTAATAATAAATAAATAAATAAATAAATAAATAAATAAATAAATAAATAATAAATAAATAAATAAATAAATAAATAAATAAATAAATAAATAAATGTGGTCCCTAGTTTTCTACTTGCATTTTTTACCTGCTTTTGAACTGCTAGGTTGGCAGAAGCTGGGACAAGTAACAGGAGCTCACTCCGTTACGTGGCACCAGGGATTCAAACTGCTGAACTGTTGACCTTTTGATCAACAAGCTCAGCATCTTAGCCCCTGAGCCACTGCGTCCCTTCAATTCCTACATAGGGAGAATCCAAAGGCATTCATAATAACCAGATACTTCTGTCCTATTTGCCAAGCATATTTTTTTTGCTAGCTAACCTGGAATTGAGGAGGAATTTCCTAACAGTGAGAACAATTAACCAGTGGGATAGTTTGCCTTCAGAAGTTGTGAGTGTTTCCTTACTGGAAGCTTTTAAGAAGAGATTGGACAGCTGTTTGTCTTGAATTAAACTCCAAAACAGTTGGTTGACTGCAGAACTGGACATTCTGAGAAAAGTAGGAGGGGGAAAAATGTTTTTGCAAATGAATTGAATAGTTTATTGATATATTAAGAGAATTTTTAAGGTTTGAATGCTTAATATTTGTTAATGGTTTTAAAACTCTTAGAGTTATTGGATTATACGCTACTTTGAGTCTATAAAAAGGCAGGTTGATGAAATTGTAAAAGGGGAGTTAAGGGGTCTTGGGAGCTATTAAATCTTGCAGTTAGCTAGTTTATTTTAGCGAATGTTTGGTGAAACCTATGCCCTGTTTTTGTTCTGGGAAGTCGGGGGTGGTGGGTGGTGGGGAGGGGTTGAAGATTGAGTTTAGTGATGGATTATGGATTGATTTTTTTTTCTTCTTGATGATAGTTTGAATGATTGTTTATATTGTATACTTGTTTGATTAGAAAATAAAACTTTTTTAATAATAAAAAAAAAAAGAACTGGGCATTCAAAGAATCCCAAGGATGTGGCAAGTCATTCAGTTTATAGCATCATGGCAATATCATCATCATCACCATCATCACTATCACCATCATCATGAGTTGGAAGGGACCTTGGAGGTCTTCTAGTCCTGTTCAAGCAGGAGACCCTATACCATTCCAGACAAATTCTCGGCTCTACCGGTCCGTGTCTGGGCTTTGGAAAGATTTAAGGTTGAAACACCAACACGAAACTTGGGGAGTCAACAGTTTATTCTTCGCACCAACTGGCACCAGCAAACTCCGAGCTCACGCAGGTGAAATAAAGTCAGCTCTGGGTTTTCTACAGGGGTGGGTTCTAAATTTTTTTTACTACCGGTTCTGTGGGCATGGCTTATTTTGTGGGTGTGGCTTGGAGGTCATGTGACTAGGTGGGCGTGGCCAGCTGGTCAGAGTCATTTCTGGAAGGTCCTCGCACTTATGACCAGTCCTCGCACTTACGACCCACCTCATTTGTTTGCTTTTAACACTGATCAGCTGTAGGGTGGCCCTTTGAAGCCCCGCGGCAAGAGTTTAAACAGTTTTTTTCCCTCCAGTCATCAGCTGGGACTTAGGAGGCAGCAATAGATTGGGGGTGGGACCAAGTAAAAGGTAAGAATAACGTGGGGGGGGGGTGGGAAGGCGGGAGAACTGGTTCGGTGACGTCATATCGTCACCGCTACCGCTCGGCCAAACTGGACCGAACCAGGAGGAACCCACCACTGGTTTTCTATCTGCCGAGTTACTTTTAGAGATACCGCTCTTGCGCTTCACAGCTGATTCTGGTTTTCGGGAGGGCGAAGCGGTCCGTGGAGTGTCCTTCAGCTTCCCTTGATGTGGCTGGTAATCATGGTTTCTTTGTGAGTTGCTGAGCTCCGCAGCCTAACTGCTTCTAGCCACCACCATTATGAATAAACAAGCCTAAACCCACCACCGTTGCTAAACCCGAATAGCGTGGTGCTCGTCTTTAGTTAACACGGCTCCGGTGAACACTTGGGATTGTCTCTCCCCTCCGGTGAGAGTGACGAGCAGTGCCGAAAGCGGGCTTGACACAAATGGCTGTCCAGTCTCTTTTTCAAAACATCCAGTGATGGAGCACTCACAACTTCTGGAGGCAAGCCATTCCATTGGTTGATTGTCCTCACTGTTAAAATAAATTTCTCCTTAATTCTAGGTTGCCTCTCTCCTTAGTTAGTTTCCACCCATTGTTTTTTGTCCTGTCTTCTGGTGCTTTGGAAAATAAGTTGACCTCCTCTTCTTTGTGGTTGCTTCTCTCCTTCATGGATGGAAGCTAGAACTAAGGAGAAAATCCCTAATGTTTAGAGCAATCAACCAATGGAACAGCTGGCCTTCGGAAGTTGTGGGCGCTCTATCACTGGAGGTTTTCTAGAAGAGAGTGGACAGCCATTTGTCTGGGATGATATAGGGCAGTGATGGCTAACCGTTTTGCCATTGCGTGCCAGGAGGGGGTGGTGGGGGTGGGGGTCCCGTGTGCATGCCCACACCCATAATTCTTATGCGCCCCTCCCGCATGCATGCACATGTGACCCCCACTCCTGCCATGTGATGGCCTGGATTTTCTCTCTCACCTGGCTCCAGAGCCTCTCAATGAGTCTGGGGAGGGTGAAAATGACCTTCCCCACTCTCCCGGTGGTCCTCCGGAGGCCAGAAATGGTCCGTTTGCCAACTTCCGGTTGGGCCGGAAGTGATGTCTTTTGCTGTCCCCAGCCTCCAGAGGCAGGAAACAGCCTATTTCCCTATTTCTGGTGGGGCTAGAAGGCCCAAAAATCAGCTGGCACATGCTAGGGTTAGAGCTTGATATGGCTACATGTGCCACCTGTGACACACATGCCATAGGTTCGCCATCATGGATATAGGGTCTCTTGCTTGTGGAGGGGTTTGGACCAGAAGACTGCCAAGGTCCCTTCCAACTCTGCTATTCTCAGCTCCTTGTCCCACACAGCATGGAGACAGCAATAAAACACAGCTGGACACATCACTTGGAGAGTGAATGCTGGTTTGATGCTTTTCATCAGTTACGGAACAACGCCAAGCTACAAACTTTCAAAGTTGGCACTACAAGCATCCGCCTCGCAGCACTTTATATCCTAGTGCCCCACCCCTCTCTTGATGAACGTGTGGCTCAGCTGTGTTGGGATGAGTTGTAGTGACGTTTCTGGTTTCCTCATCCTAAACGCAATCCCTCCACTGATACCCCTCCACTTATTTCCAGTGCCCCCTCTACATTGTAGTTTTGTTGGGGATGTGTTACTCTTTCCAATCCGCCTTCCCGTCCCGGTTGTATGCCGAGCACGCCGGGCTCGACAGCTGTTCTGTTATTCTATTTTTCTGTTAAATCATCAGGCTCAAATTCAGGGGTAAAATGCTACCAGTTCGGACCGATTCAGGCGAACCTGCTGAGAAAGGCGGAAGGGAAAAGAAGAAGAAGAAAATGATGATCAGAAACAGGGGGATTCAATTATGTTGCTGAAGTATCTACTATTGGAAGACCCGAAGGACCAGATCGGGAGCTGATCATTCTGAAGAAGGTCGGTAAAAAGCTTATTAATAATGGCAACAGTTGGTGGTATTTAGCCAGTTCTATCCAGTTCGGGTGAATTGGTAGCGGCAGTGGTGGGAGGCTCTGGTCACCCACCCGGACATAATCACGTCCTGTTTTTGACACTCTGCACATGCACGGAAGGCCCTGTGCATGCACATTTGTGAACTGGTAGCGAAAGTAAGTGAATACCACTCTTGAATGGCAGGTTAGCAGAATGTGAAAAAAAAGCCATTTTCTGCGAAACACATTGGCAAAGAATAATGTTAATCTGCCCGTACAACTCACAGGGATTGGAATTAGACATGTTCTCAATTTCCCTAATTATAAACAACTGATGTTCACTGTCTCAAAGGTTCTAATGCAGTAATTGCTCAGGAAAAAGCAACAACGTTGAAATGTTTTAGATTTGGCTTGGAAGCAACTGCAACTAATACTACGGTGAAATCTCTTCCCAGATTTTTAAGATGGTTGACGTGTCCTGCAAAATTGCCTTTGGGGCTTTCTGGTTTCATTTTGTTTTGATCTGACTTCCAAAATCATGTTCAAATTTCTTTGAAGAGGGCTTTGGAGCTGACATCAGTGGCAAGGTTTTAGTTTTCTATGTAAAGTTACTCCATTGCCCTGTGGCTTCCCTGACCGATCCACTAAAGGAATTTCTCCTTGTTTACTTTGGCTGGGGTTTAATTGAAGTCAAGAAAACTGCAGGCTGCAGGGCCACAGTAATACCTCGGGAAGAAAGTTCTTTGTCCTAGCATAACTTAATTGCTATACTTAGCAGCAACTTTTAACCTTTTTAAAGAATTTTTTATTAGAGTCTCTTGCAACGTGTCATGCAAATGGAGATAAAGATTGCAAGGGGAAACGGAAAAGGCTGTGCAAGATAAAAGGAAAAAGAAACAAAAAGAATAGCAGTGACTTCCAAACTTAACCTCCCCCCAGGAGCTCAGGTCTGGGGTCAAATCTTCAATATTTTCCAGAGTTTAGGACTGAAATGATTGATCAGCTCACTACCAAACTTCAAAGAGAGGATTTTGGGGTGCTGGCATTCATAGGGGACACCAAAGGCAGTATGTGACCCACAAAAATGTCCATCCCGTCACCCAAAGGCTAAACAAGTCGCATTACACTCTAGCAAAATGGGACAACCAACGAGTTTCGGCCTCTCTCAAGGACAGTGCTTGTTAAAAGAAGCTGAATTACTACTTGCTGAAATCCGAGAGAACTCTGCTGGGATCAATCATGGTAAGAGGAGGATTGAGTGAAGATCAAGCTTATTTATGCCCAAAGACCTTGAAGCTGCCGGTCGTTCTACATTTCTGTAAAATGAGCACTCAAGTGTATCTATTGCCTATGTAACTGCTTATTGAATCTCCTCTTGATTTGAATAATTGACCGTAGAGGAGCTTACAACGTTGTCAATATATGCCAATGTCTCTAAAATGTTTAAGTGGGCACTTGTCTGTTTCAAGACTCTTCAAATGCTTAGGAAGCATTTTCCAATTAGCTCTCTGTGAAATGGGAGCTCTTGATGTTTGTCTACAGGGTAGAAAAGTGTGTGTATGAGACTTGTACATCTTGTAACACTTAGGCAATCGTAAGAAGCCACAGGTTGTCTTGCTGTCTGTGGGTAGCTATGATTGGTGGATGTATTACCTATGCAGCAAGGAAGACTAGAGGAGATGGGTGCTTAGGAGAGATGAAATATAAATAAACACACACAAATACTACAAGTGACTTCTTCTGATACATTGTATTGGAAAGTCGTTAATATCAGGCATCATTTCAAAAGGGTATAATGACTGGGACTCTTTATGGTCATGTATTCCTTCTCCTCTGTTGACAGAAAGATGTTCAATTTTAACATAGATGGTCTCTTTGAATCCTTGGGTTAACCCTAACCCTATGTTGTGACTCTGACCCCCGAGCCTGTCTTATCGGAGGAAGAAGACTCCAAAGGTGAAGGAGAGGAGTTGGCCAGGCCTCCCTCTCCAGGACCCTCCTCTCTGGCAATGCCTCAGGTGTCTCCTGAAGGAGAAGAGATTGGCCAGGAGCCAGGTATCTCCGAACAGTCACACAGTCAGACAGTGACGGAGATAAGTCTTGGCTGGATCCACGCCAGCGTCGGAGAGACAAGTGCACGCAGCAGAAAAGGAGGTGTGCCAGAGATTAAGCTGAGTCACTGGACCACAACCCACAGGGGATAAAAGGGGGTGTGGTGGTCATTCAGGCTCTGTGACGGACAAAACTAAACAACTAGCGAGTCGCATTGTATCTCTGAAACTACGTTATCTGCCTGCCTTGGATTTAATACGGACTGGACTTGACAATTCTGTGGCTTTGTGTATTTGTTTTGGTTTATCTGACAGAGGAGGAACACCTCCCTCTGTGAGTAAAGCTCTTGGCAAGCAGCTATTGGGTTGCTGCCAATCCTGTTATCAAAGGAATTTATTGTCTGCAAGTTTTATTTAACTCCTGGCTGACTGTTTGTGTGCATGTGTGAGACGGGGACAGAACACCCTAACCCTAGACTAGACTTACCCAATTCCTGCAATCATTCTTCATACGTTTTAGCCTCCAACCCAGGGGTGAAATGCTCCCGGATTGGACCGGATCACCCAGTCCAGTAGTGATCTTGCCCAGTGGTTCAGCGATCTGGTAGCGATGGTGGAGCAAAGCTCCACCCACCCAGAAGTTTTAACCAGGAAGTAATGTGTTATTTACCTTCTGCGCATGCACAGAAGGTTTTGCACATGCACAGGTCTGCACATGCACATGAGGCACGCGGCACGTGCGCTTCCAAACCGGTAAGGACGGTAAGTAGATTTCACCCCTGCTCCAGTCCCCTAACTATATATTCTGTAGCTTTTTACATTCTCATTAAATTTACCATATTTTTCGGAGTATAAGATGCACTTCTCCCCCCCTTAAAAGAGGCTGAAAATTTGGGTACGTCTTATACTCCAAATATAACCCTGTGCACAGTACCCAAAATGGCTACCTGGAACAGCTGCTGCCTTCTCTTACCCCTTCCGAGCTTTGCCTGCTTTAGTCACTGGAGCTCGCTCTGACGATCAGCTATGCTTTTGAAGCTGTTTTTTAGCCCCAACAAGCCCCAACCTCAAAACCAGCGAGTGAACTAATGTGCTCAAGCTGACCAGGCTAAAGACTAGTCAGATGAATACCTGGTAGGCAGAATTCCACCCCCCATTTTCCTCCCCAAAAACTAAGGTGTGTCTTATGCTCCGAAAAATACAGTATATGCCAGCTCTCCTCCAGTGAGTGCTGTGCTAACATACTGTATATTTTCCTCTTACCTTGTGGGAATGGATTTTTTTTTTCAGGTTAAGGGTGATGCTTACCTTTGAGTTGCATGTTGGTGAACACATTCCAAAATATAAGTGGCTTCAAGTAGAAGTCTCAGTCTCAGTCATCCAGGTCATCGTTGTCCCAAAGGTGCTTTTTCAAGAGGCAACTGGACTTTCTGGTTTTTTCCTCTGAAGACATTTTGCTTCTCATCCAAGAAGCTCCTTCAGCTCTGACAGGATGGTGGGGACTGGAAGGATTTATATTCCTTGCAGACAGCTGGTCATTTGCATCCTTTTTGAGGATGGTTGAAGCCCTTGGAGGTTTATCTATGTCCTCAGGGTCACCTGAGTGGTGCTCCTGGTTCCTGTAGTCTGCAATTTTCCCTCTGGAAATCCATTCCTACTCCCACACCACTCCAAGGGTGTTCATCCCAAATTGTACAGCTAAAAGTCTGTAGATGACTGAGAATCTCTACAGCGCTTGGGGGAGTAAGTGAGAAGAACATAGTCCTTTTTCTTTTAAGTTCTTGGTTGCTGCCTGAGGACAGAATCTCCCACTCTGGAGGTGCTCTCTTCGAAACATTGGCAACCGAGAAGATTTAACATGGTGGAACTTCTGTCTGCAGAGTTATAATTTCACTGCCCTCCCCCTCTCTCCCCGTCTTGCCATCGCACCTGTGCAATCAAATTGACTGCAGACAGTCATTAGCAACATCTGCCCACTTCGCTGATAAAGTTACCAGCGCCTCTGAAGTGTCAGGATGGGCCAGACCAGAGTCCCTTCTCCTGCAGTTGAGATTCATAAAGTGACAGCCCAAGTCTCTAATGTAACCTGACATGTCACACTTCGTGTTGCAATTTGTTTCATTAGTGTCAATTAGAGCAAATGCTGCAATTTCTTGGCATGGAAGGAACATGCTGTACAAGCCCAGCTGCAGGTGGGAAAAAGAAAAAAGAAAAAGAAAGGCAGGGGCAAGGAGGAAGTTGTACCAATTATATAATTGGCACTGTTTATTTACACAGCTACCTTCTCTGAACCTTTCCTCATCCGTGCAAAAGCAGAACAAGAACGGGAGGGGTGTACACTTTGGTAAATATGATAAGAGAGCGTTGTTGGATGCAGGCAAAATGACCTTTGGATACTTTTACTCAAATTTACAGGCAGGGAAACTGGATGGATAATGTCTCCTCATTTGACCAAGAAAGGTAAAGGTAAAGGTAAAGGTTCCCCTCACACATACGTGCTAGCCGTTCCTGACTCTAAGGGGCGGTGCTCATCTCCGTTTCAAAGCCAAAGAGCCAGCGCTGTCCAAAGACATCTCCGTGGTCATGTGGCCGGCATGATTAAATGCCAGAAGCTCACGGAACGCTGTTACCTTCCCACCAAAGGCGGTCCCTATTTTTCTACTTGCATTTTTGACGTGCTTTTGAACTGCTAGGTTGGCAGAAGCTGGGACAAGTCACGGGAGCTCACCCCGTTAAGCAGCACTAGGGATTCGAACCGCTAAACTGTCGACCTTTCAATCGACAAGCTCAGCATCTTAGCCACTGAGCCGCCAAGGAAGAAAGAATGCTCCAATTATTTCTCAGGGACAAAACTCATTCATAGTGGCTGGAAGGACACTGTGTCAGGCCTGGAAGCTCCTGTTAGGCCTGGAAGCCATCTTTGCATTGGATCTTCAGGCCTGCCACATTTAGTACTGTGGGAAACTGGGAGGGGGGATAGTATGGAGCAGGGGAGATATATAGTCATAATAACATTCTTTTCTTTGAGAGTCAAGGACATCTTGCCCTGCACCTGGATGGCTGGAACTGGGAGGCATCTCGAGTTGGGACGGTGCATTAATTGGACCATGAGATAGACTTGTGGGTGCTGGGCAGGGACTTGGACTTTTCTATGGGTGGGGAAAACCTGGAAACTTTGGGTTTCCCCAAATGTGCCAATATGACATCTCTAATAAAATGGAACTTTGAGGAACTTCTGGCCTTGGAGTCTTCTTTCATTGGGGGTGTTAACTTGGAACCCTGACACACTGCTTTTGAAAAAGGAGTTCTAAGGTGGAGTCTTCCCTTGGATTGAATGAAGGAACTTTTATTTATTTATTGAATTTATTTGGTGCCCATCTCATAATAAATGGTTCTGGGTGGCTTCCAGCATGAAAAGAATGGGGGAGCTGCAGAGGCTACAGACAGCTGGAGACTAGAATGGAATGACTCACCCCAGCCAACTCACTGTAGGACAACTTTATGTGGCCAACTTGCTACAGGACATCTAGCCTCGGGACAATTCAACAAATACAAAAGTCTCAATTAATCTTGATGAAACTGTGGCCAATAATAATAAAATACAGTCAATCCAGAAGTACAAGAGTTACAATGATTTTGATGGAAACATGGTCACCAATAATATCTTTTCTTTTATGTACTCCGAGAGCATATGCACCAAGACAAATCCCTTGTGTGTCCAATCACACTATTAATCTTCTCATGGTTCTTATCACTCATCTCCTTCCACTTATGACTGCATGACTACCTTTGCTGCTTGTACCCTTACGATTTATATTGACTGTTTTCTAATATGATTTGATTGCTTATTTGTACACCAAAACTATCATTAAGTGTTGTACCTTATGATTCTTGACAAATGTATCTTTTCTTTTATGTACACCGAGAGCGTATGCACCAAAGACAAATTCTTTGTGTGTCCAATCACACTTGGCCAATAAAGAATTCTATTCTATTCTATTCTATTCTATTCTATTCTATTCTACTCTACTCTACTCTACTCTACTCTACTCTACTCTACTCTACTCTATCTTCTCTTCTCTTCTCTTCTCTTCTCTTCTCTTCTCTTCTCTTCTCTTCTCTTCTCTCCTCTCCTCTCCTCTCCTCTCCTCTCCTCTCCTCTCCTCTCCTACTCTCCTCTACTCTACTCTACTCTACTCTACTCTACTCTACTCTACTCTCCTCTATTTTCTATTCTATTCTATTCTATTCTATTCTATTCTATTCTATTCTATTCTATTCTACTCTACTCTACTCTACTCTATCTTCTCTTCTCTTCTCTTCTCTCTTCTCTCTCTTCTCTTCTCTTCTCTTCTCTTCTCTTCTCTTCTCTCCTCTCCTCTCCTCTCCTCTCCTCTCCTCTCTCCTCTCCTCTCCTCTATTTTCTATTCTATTCATTCTATTCTATTCTATTCTATTCTATTCTATTCTATTCTATTCTATAATAAAAGTAGCAGAATGAAACAATTAATATAGGGTTGAATTGTCCTATGGTGATTTGTTCCATGGGGAGTTGACCACGGTGAGTTGTCCTAGATTCCTGGCAAGAGTGAAGGGAAATGAAAGTGAGGAACTTCACCCCTTTGTCAGGTTCCAAGTAACACATCCATCACAAAGTGAAGTCCAAGGCATTGCTTTCTCTCAAAGAACAAATTTATTTAGGTACACCATCTTGGCACTAACTGGTGAAAAGCCAGTTCTGAAATTCCCGGGCTTTTCACCCCAATATAAGTTTCAATTCCCAAAACAATCGGTCACATTGTTCAGCCAAAATGGGAGCTGGTTGCATGGCGACTTCTCTCCTCCTCTCCGGTCAACCAGCCATTGGAATGTGGTTGACACATCAGCTAGGAATGATGTTTTGGCTGAAGGCTCCATCCTCCCTCAAGCTTCAAACTGTGTCAAACCGAATTCATGTCAGAATGCACAAGGATACAACATACAAAACGGACAAACATCAATTCAGTCCAATGACTGACTTTTAGAAGTTACTACAACTGTGGGTTATTTTCATATTTCTATTTGTATCTATATCTACATTCACATATTTACATGGTTATATATGTATATATATAATTGACTCCTTGTTTACTTCTATGCATTTCTATTGAATGTACAAAACATGGCAAGAGATTTCCGGTAGCGGAAATTTTGAGTAGTTCGGAGAACCGGTAGTAAAAATTGTGACTGGCCCCACCCCCATCTATTCTCTGCCTCCTGAATCCCAGCTGATTGGGAGGAAATGGGGATTTTGCAGCAACCTTCCCCTGGATTGGGGTGGTAATGGAGATTTTACAGTATCCTTCCCCTGCCACGCCTACCAAGCCATGCCCACAAAGCCATGCCACGCCCACAGAACCGGTAGTAAAAAAATTTGAAACCCACCACTGATACAAACACTCCCACATCCCAATCAAATTCAGGCTTGACACCCTTCTTGGTTACTTCATCTCCAAATAAGGGTAAAACATGTTTCGCAAAAGTAGCCACTGTAGGTTCAGTTTTCATGCAGGGGCCACACTGCTCTCTGATTCTGTTTCTTTCTGAAAATGATGAACCTGACAAAGAAGTGAAGACTATCACTATGTCTTGACCATAGGTTCAAGAAGGTGAAGATGGTACCCATGATGGTGTGACCAAAGTTGTATCTGTGTGTGTGTATGTGTGTGTTTAACTCAGAGTGTCCATCTTGATTTTTTGGGCATACTGCATGGATTCCCTGATCTGGGCAATAGATAGATATACAGGTAGTCCTCAATGTACCGACCACAATTAAGCCCAAAATTTATGTTGTTAAGTGAGACATTTGTTAAGTGAGTTTTGCCCAGGGGTGAAATCCAAAATTTTTCCTTACCAGTTCTGTGGGTGGGCGTGGCAGGGGAAGGATATTGCAAAATCTCCATTCCTTCCCCACTCTCGGGCCAGCCAGAGGTGGTATTTGCCGGTTCTCCGAACAACTCAAAATTTCCACTACCGGTTCTTCAGAACCTGTTAGAACCTGCTGGATTTCACCCCTGGTTTTGCCCCATTTTATGACCTTTGTGGCCCCAGTTGTTAACTGAATCACTGCAGTTGTTCAGTTAGTAACACGGTTTCCGTTACGAAGCGAGACAGCTGTTTAAGTGAGTCTGGCCACCTTTCACGGCCTTTCTCGCCACAGTTGTTAAATGAAGCTGGTAAGTTAGTAACACGGTTACTGCGAACTGTTGTAGGCCGAGAACTGCCTGCATTTCCTCTGTATCCACATGGAAGAAATTCAGTATCACAGGCACAGTTGAACTTCCCCATCTTATCATGTTGCTTGTTAATGAAAAGTGAACTGTTGTTTCATGCTTTATTTTGTCTTTTCCGCCAGCAGGGGAAAAAAGGGAAGCAGCTTTAAGCGAGGGAGCTCTTCTGGGGTCAGCTGTTTATCGGTAATCCTGGCTAGCTTAATATTGCAATGTTATTACTTGCCTCCCTTCCAACCATGGGGCACTTCAGTGAAGAGGTCGTGGCAGTGTTAATCTCCTTTGAGGAGTATTGTATGTATGTGTGGAGTTGCAGTGAGTGATATATACATGTGTAATAGTCCCTGAAGAAATCTGTCGTTTTGGACTTCATGGCAAAGTGGAGATATTTCAGATTAATATCTTGGAAAACATAATGACAAAAATAACTGAATTATTCTCTGGAGAAACTGCTAGGAGGAGGAGGAGGAGGAGGAGGAGGAGGAGGAGGAGGAGGAGGAGGAGGAGGAAAAGAAGAAGAGGAAGAGGAAGAGGAAGAGGAAGAGGAAGAAGAAGAAGAAGAAGAAGAAGAAGAAGAAGAAGAAGAAGAAGAA